>JASAND010026829.1:0-128613 GCA_030248195.1 Trissonchulus latispiculum
TGAATTCAAACATAGAGTCTGTGTTGGTTAGGCGTTAGTTATAAGTGGTTGGGTTCGGGGATTTCCAGCACTTTTCGAGTGGCAGCTGAGACATATATAATTTGTTTGATTATTTTCTGTGAAACTTATTGCGAAGTTTGGTTGCTCTGTTTGATTATCCGTGCTTCAGAGATGTGTAAAGTTGTGTCATAGTTTTTTAATAAAGTAATCGTGTTCAAATGTCGAGTAATATTTGTCGTGGATAGGCACGAGAGGAGAGTTCAGGCATACACTACCGAGCTTGTGAACCTGCAGAAAGTTAACCAATTTTTATTTAGTACTACATCAAAATAGTTCTTTTATTTTTACAAAACTGGCGACCGTTTCATGCGGTAAATGCCTAAATGTTTTTCTCCTTATACTCGTGCCAGATCAAAACTGCAAAAAGAGTTTTCTTTTTAAAATTTGCCTGCTTTTCAGGCACCTTCAGTTGACGATTTTTTGATGTCTCAGACTGCCATCTCCTGTCATTTGGGGGGCGGGGGAGATCACCCCCAACCCAGTAGCAGTTTAGAGGGAGGGGGGACTCCGCGTCCATCGTTGTCTGGGCTGGGTCGGGGTTCGCTCCGTCCCTTCCCAGTGGCCCCAACACCCAGTCCTTCTGCTGTATTTGTGCAAAATTTTCAAACTTTGGGGGTGGGACGGGGGAAGTTCTCCGGGGGCCATTATGCCGCTCAGCTGGGTCGGCGTCATGATGCGGTTGCCGTGTCAGAATCTTATCCTATCCTTGATCCAAATGCCTATCCGCACTATTTGTCTTCAAAGACGGTAGCTCATACCGATTCGCATGATGTCATTGCTCAACATGCCGTGGTCCCACCTGGCCCGGGCTCCTCGGTCCCTGTGCTGCCTCAGAACCCGGTTCGGATCCCCGTTGCGAGTGCCGGCCAGGGTCCGGGAGGAGCCTACCAGGGGCCACAGGTGCAACATTTGGCTCCAAATTATGGAATTCCAGAGGGACAGCCTACGAGATTCATATCTTCACCGCCTAGCCTTGTTCTCTCGCCTCATCCGTATCCAGATTATCCGACCCCTGCCACAGTGTATGCCACGGATACCTCTGTGGCTAAGCACGATGCCTCTCTCTACCGGATGTATATGGATATTCTCCGAGATCTACCACGATTTGACCCAGACAAGATGTATTTTGAGGACTGGCTCCCAAATTTCAAGGCGGCCGCTACGATTCATCAGATCCCATACGAAAAGTGGGCAAGACTGTTGTTTCAAAAATTAAGCGGTAAGGCCTTGATTTATGTGTCCCGTTGCGGACCCAGAGTGACTGACAGTTTTGACGGTTTTGTTAGTTTATTGAAATCCCAATTCCCTCGTCCTCAAATATCAATTCGGGAAAGATACATGTTTTGCAAAGCGGTGTCAGCGTCCTGGTGAGTCGGTTCGTTCATATATTTCGGAATTACAGGCGCAAGCTTTGGAAATTTGGCCAGATGATCCCTTGGAGCGTGAACAACAATGCGTACAACAACTGTTTGCTGGCATTGCCGACTAAACATATGTTAGCGCCTTAGCACCGTTGTTTGTAGTCAGTCACCTGCAATGGATCAAATCTTACGTTTAATTGATAAATTGGACTCCCGCGACTCAAACTGCTTGGATCTGGACAGTGTTTTCTATGCGACGCCGCCCTATCAAGTGTTTGAGGAAGACATGGCTCAAGGAGGCCCCGTGCTCCCATCTAAAGTTTCGAAACTTGTTCCAGAAAATCCGAAGGATCCTGTGGGTGGATCTGGCATGGAAATACATGGCATAAAGAATTGGGTCGAACAGCAAATTCAGGAAAAATTACAGGCGTGGGAGGAGGAACGAAAGAAAAAGTTGGGCTTTCCGTGTAAATTTTGCAAGCGTAGGGGGCATCCTTCCGAAAAATGTTGGGATAAATACCCGTTTCGTGCCCCTCCTGATTATAAAGCCCGTCCTTTGCCAATTGGGTTGCATTACTCAGAGGGCCACTCCCGTTATGGCCATGCCCCTAAATTTCAGCAACAGTATTATCAGGCCGCACCTCCATTGGCGCATTATGGCTGGTCGGCATACGTACATCCACAACACCAGGTTCAGGCTCCAGTGGTTCCTGTGGGGGTGGGACCTTGGGGTTCCAATGCAGGTTTTGCTGGCGCTTCCCCTCAGACCACCCAAAATTGTGTGCAAAATAATCCTACCCCAAAACAGGTTACACAGGTGGTTGCTCCTTTTCGTGTGGGGACGATTGAAACTTTTTCCGAACCCCAAACCAGTTCAAAAGAGGGGGTAAGCCTCCAGTTGCCTATTCAGCCAGATTATTCTGACGATTTGCCGCTGGTCCCGTTGGGTTCTGCTGAGAATAAGGAAGTTTGTATACAGGAAGCGCAAGAAAGTCAGTCCTCTCCCTTACCGTCAAGGAATCTGTCCAAACCTCTACTGGAGACCCGTCCTGGGAAGTTGGCTCGAGGAGGATCGGATCAGGATTCTGGCCCTTCCGAAGGCTGCTTTCCCAAGGAACTGCCCCGTGGGGAACCGGAGGTGGACTCTGGCCCTCCCGTGGAGGATACAGGGAAATCGATTGGCCAGGCAGAGTGGCATGGGGGAGAGAATGCCTCTACATCACCCACAGCAGTGAAATCTATTGCTACAAAATTTTACCAGGACTATGAACGATTTTTTCTTTTAAATTTTATACCTATTTTCCTATTGTATGCACTTTGTTGTTGCCTAAAAAGTTTCCACCGCCACAGTCGACCCCCCTCGCCCTATTTTTTGTTGATTTTCCCTACCTACGACTTTGGGTGAAAAATCTACTTTTACAATTTTACTATCCATTATCCCTATCCATTATTGTCTATGTGCATTGTATGTTATAAATTGTAGTATTTTCTTATTTCAGCTTACATTTTTGTTTATTTTAGCATCCTGGAACTTTTCCCATTCTAGATTTATGTTTTCACGTAACTGTTTTTGTGTTTCTGTGTTGCTAACCTTCTTTGTGTTTAGGAAGTATTATATATACGTACATTACTGGTTCTGTAGTGATGGTGGAACTCATGGCGGTGGATATTTAACCTGGTGCTATACCACTACTAGTTTTGTACACGTTATGTATTTTGAAACTTGGATTTGAACTTTGTGCACGCTTTTTGCACGTATGTTTTTTCTGAAAAAACACGATTTTTCCTCGATATACATACAAATTTAGTAAAATTGATACTTATTACTGTTAGCATTGACATTGTTACCTTTGCACCAATACATATAATTGAATTTGTTGCTATATCTTTGTAACTAACTGTTAGGTTATGTTTTGCTCTTTGATTGTGATATAACCCTTGTCTGTGGTCACTTTTACGAAAACTAAAGTTTCCATTTGATACTAACATTTTGTGTAGGAGGTTTGGGAATTTTGGTAGGGAGTGCAAAAATTGATGGTTTTTCTTGTTTTTTACTGCTTTATAATGCAAATTTGAGTTGTCGGAAACTTTATCCTTTCATTTGTATGATTCAAGTAATTAATTTAAAGTGATTCCTTGTTTATTGTATATACTTACGTATATGTATGAATTTTACTTTCAAAATTAGCTTGAATCCTGTATAATTCTGTGGACGGATCTATTCAAATTTCATAGATAAATTCTTAGTACGAAAAAGTGTACTGTAAGTGGGGTTCCATGGTTTCCGGGTGGTTTAATGCTGCCCCGGATTTTTCTTTGTTTCCTACCCCGAACCTCCTACACCTTGAATGCAACTTCGTTAATTTTTACTCATTTTACCACGTTTTTAACCTTTTAACAGTTTTTGTTTGATCACTGTTATTGCACATAGGCGGTAATTAACTGGATGCTTCAAAAGTTTCGCTTCTCGTAGGGCGCGGCCGTCACTACCCTAATCCCCGGATCAGGATTCTGGGGAGGGTGGAGAGTGACTGGCGGCGTTCTCACATAGATTCCGTTAGTTTCAAGCAGTTTTTCCTTGATAGGGAACTGTCAGTGCTTCTCCCCCTGGGATTAGGATTCCTGGGGCAGGAAGCGTTGGCTGTTTCCCTCCTTAAATTCGTAGGTAGGGCCAGTAGCTGTAGGGAGCTGGTAGTAGATGTGGTGTTATGGTTGTGGTTTTGTAGCTGTGGTGGTATATGGTTGTCTGTATTCTTTGTATTTTTGTATTACAGTTTCTGTTATGTTGCTAATAAAACTTGTATCTGTATTTGCCTTTTTCCATCCCACCCCGCCCGGTGAGCCTAAGCCTCCCCATGGTTGTGCCGGTTTGGTTTTCTTGGCTTTTCAGGCGCCGAAGGTTCTGGCTATTTGGTTTGGAACTGTGCCTGTTGTGGTTTGAGGAACCTCGTTTGGCTCTAGTGAGGTTGGTTGTTGGTCCGGGGTCCCACGGGTGCTATCTGGTTTCTGGAGGGCTCTAGCCCCGTGGGGGGCGGCTCTCTAGGAGCATTGGTGGGACATGTTGGTGGTGGTCTTCAGTGACTTTGTACCGGTGATTCGGGTGCCTTGTGTGGCCAGCTCGGTGCGAGCTTTTAGAACTTTATTTGTTGGTTGTGATTGGTACCTGGCTTTGTGCCCTTTGGAACTGTTGGTGGCTTGCGGTTGTAGTGACGTTGGGTGGGCTGGTGCGTAGAGACGCCAGCGGTTGGCTAGGGGCGTGTCTGCCCTGTGTTGGTTCCCAGAAGACTCCTGTAGTGGGGCTAGGCTCGCTGCTGTTGTCCCTTGTTCCCCATGTATATGTTGTGGTTTTGCTGATATTTATAATGTGGTGGGGAAGAGTGTTTGTAGTTTTGGGTTATGCGTGGGTAGGGGGGAGCCTTGGGGTGAAATTCATGAAATTTTGATAAACATTGTCGTTCTTCTTACTTTTCCTTGAATGCCGGAGGTTTCGGATTTTCTTTGAGTAGGGTGCTCGCTACCTTGGCTGGGCCATTGTACAGTATTTCTGTTTTCTTTTTCATTTCTTGTTATACTACCAGCTCTAACAGTGTTGTATTTTACTCATTCCATTTGTTTTGGGGTATCTAGCTGTTGCTTTGTATTTCTTTTCTTTTTCTGCCCTAAAATGGAACACGATAGCTTTCATGCAAAATTCTTGTCATTATTCATGATGTCATCGCTTGCCATGTCAATTAATTCATAGGTACTTAGGTCGTTCAGCTTTACTATTTGTGCTTTATGATTGCTGTCTAATTTGTCGTATATTGCGTGCGTAGTCGTATATTCGGTTGTTCGCTTTGTTAATGATTTTGTATCCTTGTAAGCGGTTTTTCACGAAATTCTGTCGGAGGTTCGGGAAAAGTCTTAAAAATTTTCACCTGCCCTCTCTTTTGTGAGCTGTGCCCTCGTGCGGTTCTGTATAAAGTTCACTGTATGATTGTACGTAGTTTAGTAGCTAGTTGTAGTAGGTATGTCTGGTCGCGAATTGTCTTGTCCGTTTTGTTTTATCCAGTTTGGATGACCGGTAGCGGGATCCCTTGTCTTTTATTGTGGCATCCAAACTGTGTTGTGTCTCTGGAGCGGTTCTCCAGCAGTAGTTTTAGGTTGTATATTTTGCAATTTCTACTAAAATGCGTTTTATCATACTGGTAGTTAAGTTACCTAGGCTAATTTCAATTTTAATTTACTAATTTGCCTGACTTTTCAGTATTCGCGGTGAGGGCGCGCGATTCAAAAGAGGGGGTATTTTGTGGAATACTATTCTAAATTCATCTTTTTCTTTCCTTTTCAAGTTATGGAAATTTCATTGCTGAACGCTACATGCAAATTAATGGCTAGCTACGGGACTAGTCTGTAAACACGCATACACTATTGAATTCAAACATAGAGTCTGTGTTGGTTAGGCGTTAGTTATAAGTGGTTGGGTTCGGGGATTTCCAGCACTTTTCGAGTGGCAGCTGAGACATATATAATTAGTTTGATTATTTTCTGTGAAACTTATTGCGAAGTTTGGTTGCTCTGTTTGATTATCCGTGCTTCAGAGATGTGTAAAGTTGTGTCATAGTTTTTTAATAAAGTAATCGTGTTCAAATGTCGAGTAATATTTGTCGTGGATAGGCACGAGAGGAGAGTTCAGGCATACACTACCGAGCTTGTGAACCTGCAGAAAGTTAACCAATTTTTATTTAGCACTACATCAAAACAGTTCTTTTATTTTTACACCAGGATGAAGCTCTGAGCCTCGCCAAACCTCTAAGATCAACGTCCTTTCCTTGAAGAAAAAAATTCGTGAAGAATAAGTATGTTAGAAACTAAAACACATATATGACTCTTTTTAATGTAGTTTATTATTTTGGTTGTTTACAGTACTTATAAATGCCTGCTTAATTTTTCAACTCCTACCAACATTTATGTTTTTAATATTTACATTAAATACATTTTACATTTAAAAATGATTAACTTAATATTCTATTATTTCTGGATTGTTTTTCGTACGTATTATACTACTTTGTTAACCAGATTTTCTATTTAGAAAGCCCTACCCAGATTTTTACCTTTTCCCCCAGTTTTCACTGTCTACATATAAAAGAAAGTGTTTTGATCGATAACGTCGGACAGAATTCCCCATTCCAAATCCTGCCACAGTTTGCTTGGATTTGATTTTAAATAATGCCAGCTTGCTACCTTCTCCTATTAGTGTGTCCATGGGCCGTTGGCCGAGAAAATCTCAGCCACTTGGCATGGCCGGCCATGTGCCGTTGGCATATTTCTAATCTGTGTAACTGGAATACGCATTCTAAAATGTGTAGCGTAAATACGCAAGCGATAAAGTGTGTACTTCGAATATGCAGCATACTTTCTAATGTTTCATTATATGATATTATTGGCTCGTATAAATACGTTATATACCCATTGTGTATGGTATTATATGCTGCATATAAATGCGTTATGAACGTGCTAGTGGAGGGAAATTTTAAAAAATAACCGCACGGCAGTGTCAATTGGCAAGGGGAGCTTAGTGTAATGATGCTAATTTTTTTAAAAAATACTTATTTTGGTTAAATCCTATATGAATGCGTTCGAACACATTTCAAAATAAGAAAACAACAAAACAAAAATAGCAAAACGTTAAAATTCGTATTAGTATTAGTATAAGTCGTATTCTGATGTCGTCAAAACAATATTCGCAAAACTTTCAGCTTTCAGCAAATTTGATCTCTCCTTGGAAAACTTAAGATTTTAAGTTTTTTAAAAATTCAAGAATTCAAAATTTTTCACCAATCAATCCAAATGTTTTGAAAGGCATTCATTCAAAATTTTGTTAAATGTAAAAAACTATCAGTCTGAATTGACAATTCGGTCTCAAATTGAGACTGATAGTGTATGCGATTAAAATTAACTTATAGAACAAGATATTATATACTTCCGAATCCTTTTAACAATAATTAAATATAAATAAATTTACAGCAAAATACAGAATTTTTGTATATCTTGAGCTACGAAGACAACTAAACAATCTCGCCCCTACCCCAAATTTTTAAGTAAACTATAACTTTGTATCTTTATCAAAGTCACCGTTCTCAAAGTTTGACAAATGATTACATTCCAAAACATTTGGATTGATTCAATTTTTGACTTTTTTGAATTTTTAAAAAGTTTAAATCTTAAAAATAAAATCTGAAAGCTGAAAGTTTTGCATATGTGGTTTTGACTACCGCAGAATACGACTATGATGTGCTTTTTTAGCTTACTTATTAGCTACAGATTACACCTACAACTTAGGGTCTTTTCACGTGCGAGTTAAACGAGTAGAGTTAAAAATTTTAACTCGTTTAACCCTTCAGTCGAATTAAAATGAACTGCTTAACCTTCTTAACCCTGTGCCCGAAAAGGATTGAGTTAATTTTAACGCTTTTAACTTTTTTAACTCGCTGCGCGAAAAGGCCCTTAGAACTTTTTTAGTTTATGTTGAACTAACCAAGAGCTGACTCGAAAAACGAACTTCAGCTTCGTGTCTGGCGGGGTAGACAGACAATCCCTAAGTACAGTTTCCACAAAATCAGAAATAAAATATTTTTGAGTAACGTTGGTTTCCCGTAGCAAACACACAAATTTAAGCAATGACAATTTTTAAAGTTTGCTACCTTTATTCTTGAATTCTTATTTTGAAATATGTTCGAATGCATTCCTATAGGATTTAACCAAGACCAAAGTATTTTTAAAATGAGCATTATTACACAAAGCTCCCTTTGCCAACTGACACTGTCGGGCGGTTATTTTTTAAATTCCTCCACTAGCACGTTCATAACGCATTTATACGCAGCATATAATACCATACACAATGGGTATATAACGTATTTATACGAGCCAATAATATCATATAATGAAACATTAGAAAGTATGCTGCATATTCGAAGTACACACTCTCTAATCGCTTGCGTATTTACGCTACACATTTCAGAATGCGTATTCCAGTGACACAGATTAGAAATATGCGGGCCGTCGACCGGCCATCGGCCAACTTAAATAATAGTCAACCAATAGTATTAATTTGCGTATTAGTCCACCCCAGTTTTGCTGCCGTTCTGTCTCTAAATGACATTGGAAGGCAAATCACAGATATTTTCAAATTTTGGGACTTTGAACCTGAATATGTCTCACCGTATTTTGTATTTGTCTTGATTTTGAGAACACATGTACCTACATCGTGTGCGAAAATGAGCAAAATCCGAGACTGTCGATTTCGACCGGAAACGACCACCCCTTAAGGTACTGCTTTCCTTTCGAGTATTTTTGACTCCTACGGCTTTAAGCCTTAAATGGCTAAAAGTTGCTGTAGTGCTTGTTAAAGGCAAGACAAGTCGGTAAAAGAAACTTTACTAGAGAACAAGCACTCTGACTGACAAGCAAAAGTTCGGGCTTTATATGGGCCCACAATTACACAATATGCAAATTACTTAGGCAAATTAGTTTATTCACATGGAAGTTTGCAATGTCTTTCACTTCCGGGTCTAGACGCTACATCACTTCCTCTTCCTTCTGGTGGAAATCTGGATTTCTCCGTTTCCTTCTGGGTCTCTCGTCCATGGGTTGATTTCCGTCACCGCCAGCTGGATCCGGTTCTGGTTGATCCACAACAGCATCATCTGTCGTCGGTTGATCAGGGATCATCAGATCAGGCCCCTCATTGATCATTTCCGTGAGAGGAGTGGATTTGGTGAGTTTCCTGGCATTCCACGTTTTCACATCGCTGAGAAGTAATGTTGACCGGCCCTTCTGCTGGACCACTCGCTTCGGCTTCGACCATGAAGGCTGGCCCTTCGGTGAGTGTGGCAATTTGTGACGGACCCAGTCACCCACTGAAATCTCGGCATGTACATCTGGCGTTGGATTCCTGTTTCCTGGACATCTGGGTCTGGTCAGTTTCGTCCTCATCTTACGACCACCGTGTAGGCTGGAAAATGGGGACTTCCCGGTCACAGAATGATCCGTGCTTCGATATGTGACCAGGATCTGCCTGAGGGCATCTTCCCATGCTGTTCCATCCAGATAGGCAGCCTGCAGACCTTCCTTCAGGACCCAGTTGAATCGTTCCACCATGCCGTTAGCCATCGGATTATAGACCGCTGTCTTCAAATGGCTGATGTTTCGAGCCTTCAGGAAATCTTCGAACTCCTTGGAGACGAATTGCTTAGCGGAGACGAATCGTACCCAGTGCGCCAGATGTAGTGCTTGTTAAAGGCAAGACAAGTCGGTAAAAGAAACTTTACTAGAGAACAAGCACTCTGACTGACAAGCAAAAGTTCGGGCTTTATGGGTGTGTCAGCTTTAACTCCACAGCAAGTGCAGAGGGTTTCCGGAAAGTTGTGATTTGTCTCGAAATATTTATCAACTTTCGAGACATTTTGTCTCGAAAGATTTTCAACTTTCGAGACTTTTCGAAAATCTTTTGAGACATTTCACAAATCTTTCTAGATTTTGTAAAAACGTATTTCGAGACAAATGAAAATATTTCGAGACAAATGAAAATATTTCGAGACAAATAAAAATGTTTCGAGAAATTTTGGAAAATGTCTCAAAATATTAAAAAGTCTCGATAGAGTTTGTCTCGAAATATAAAATGTCTCGAAAGATGAAAAGTCTCGAAACATAAGTCTTGAATGATAAATTTTTGAAATATTTTATTCGAGAAATAGAGAACGGCCCCCACAGCAGTATTTAGCTAGTCAACTAAGCTAAGATTTTCTCGCCGCGAAAAGGGGTTGGGATTAACTCCTTTCCTAATACCAAATGTCTTAAAGATGGATTGGTTGTTGGGATTCGTACTGAAAGCGGGTCGATACGTCCGACTAAGAGATAATCACTAGGATTATTCAATTGTAGAATTGTGTTGGCACTTGATCAGATGGGGACACAGCCCAAAGTAATCCTGGGGAACTTTATACAATAAAGTTTATATTCCTATGCTCTGGACGGCGAAGTGAGTACCACAAATTTTGTCCTTGGCTTAGAAGTTCTCCCTACTGTAAATCGACATAGCTCATTTCAAAAATTGGGTCGAGATTGATTTATGTCAAAAACTGGTCTGCTCGCAGCATTGATCGATTAAAATTTAAGGTTCTGGTAACGTTTACCGCAGTCATTTGCAAAGTGTCATAACTTGTTCAATTTAAGAACTTACATAGCTAATGATACATCACTTAAAACTTGAAATGACATTTTAGTGATATAGTCATACTTTATGTAACTGCTTTCTAGTGTGATTTACACAGAGGACACAATAAGCCATTTTGAAAAAAAATTCAAAAAATTCAGAAATCTGTACAAATTGATCAACCTTTGCTCTAGACCAAGCTGACGTGCTGAGTCTTGCCGAAGGTCAGTTTTCCTGGATCCGCCAGAAGTTACCTGGAACCCGAGAAATGTATCTGCTCATATAATAGTTGCTCATATAATGGAGTCACTATATAGTTGAGGTGCTAACTATAACTTGATTCCGTTTGTGTCCGACAGGTGGAAATGTCTCGAATTTTTGAGAATCTATAGACTGCAAATACTTAAAATATGTATAAAAACTCGAAAGTTTTGTATGTCTCGAAAGTTTGAGATATCTCGAAAGATGTGAAATGTTTCTTGAAAGTTGGGAATGTTTCTAGAAAGTGCGATATGTTTCTAGAAAGTTTAAAATGTTTCTAGAAAGTTTGAAATGTTTCTAGAAAGTTACAAAATTTTCTAGAAAGTGTTGATAGTTTGAGGCGTAGGAGCGGGCTCGTCACAGGATCAAGTTAACAAATATTTGTAATACCACAATCTATTTCTGCCAAAAACTTGCTAAGTACTGCCACCCTGGCATTTTTTAGGGTTTTGAAATTGGGGGAGCTTCCTAGGGAGGGGGAAGTGGGAGGGGGGCTTCCGAAAAGTGGGAGGGGGGCGAGCCAAAGGTAAAAGATATATATAGTCAGAGGGGGAAAAACATGACGGAAAAGAAGGGGAAAAACATGGTCGCCTACTCCCCAACCATAGCAGTTGCAGCTGCCTAGTATAGCCCATTAGAAAGAGCAAGTCTAGAAGTATACCCTACAGTACCAGATTGGTTTCTAAGTTTGATTCTGTAAGTACAGTACTTGACCAAAGTTGACCTCCCAAAATTGGCCAAAATGCTAAGGATTTTCGAAAGTTTGCAAGTCTATATCTAACCAACTATCAAACTTTGGCTACTATAAATTGGCATGAAGGGGATAATTTGACTTGCTCTATCACATGGCAATAGTGGTTTTCCCCTGCGTATACCCAGTAAAAAAATTTGACCATGTTTTTGCCCCCACATTGGGTCCACTAGAGCGGGGAAAAAAGGTGACCAAATTTACTAAAAACCTCAAAATATGCCAACTTTGAGCATTTCTGAAGCTTCTAGCTCGAAAATTTGATTTGCAGCATCAACATGCCAGGTTTCATAAGTTTCTATGGTAAAAATAAAAATTTTGAAAAAACTTACAAAATAATGGAATATTGCAATTTTAAACACAACTAACTTGTTTCTAGTGATATTCTGCATATTATGGCCAGTTCCCAGCAGGTTTCATGCCCAAACAGGTTAGGTATATACAAGAACAAAAAGTGCTCCTTCGTCGCATGTAAAATACATATGAGTCTTCGTAGGCAGGTTGTACATAAGCAAAAACTAGCCTGTAAAATACATATGAGTTCCGTAGGTAGGTTGTAAATTGAGGAAGACAAGTTGCAACCGCTTAACATATGAGCCTGTCCTACAACGAGGCTCATATTGGCGTATATATGTCATAATACGAATAATTTGCAGATATATATATATATATATATATATATATATATATATATATTTTACTTTTATATAAATACATACTGCATAAAGCTTTTCATTACAAATTGTCCTTCACATAGCTTGTTGATCAGTCATTATAGTGTGCATATGCTCAATACGTATATACGCCATGAGGCGCTCTGACTCACAGCCAAGTGGGAACGCATTCTGCGTGTGTATAATGTGAAAGTGTTTCGAGAATGCATTAGGTGTACCGTGTACCACAGCGTATCGCGAAATATTAGCTGTGCCATAGTGTTTCAGGAAACATCAGGTTGCATGTACAGTTCAGTTTGAGTAGTCGTAGTTCACTTCAGTCCATTTCTTCTGGGCCACAACGTCTATTCAGTTCCGTAATGTGGATGAAGCTGAGGTTCTTTAATGAGGCTTTAATCTGGAATGCACTGTGGCGCCAATATGAGCCTCGTTGTAGGACAGGCTCATATATTAAGCGGTTGCAACTTGTTTTCCTCAATTTACAACCTACCTACGGAACTCATATGTATTTTACAGGCTAGTTTTTGTACATAATATGTACAACCTGCCTACGAAGACTCATATGTATTTTACATGCGACGAAGGAGCACCTTTTGTTCATGTTTTCTATTATTTTATATATGTATTAGGGATCGACCGGAATTCCGGTTCCGGTTCCGGTACTTTTTGGTTCCGGTTCCGGTTCCGGTTTTTGAAAACGTACCGGAACCGGAACCAATTTTAGCCTATTATCAAAAGCAAAATTTTAATAAAATTTTCAAAAATTTTATCAAACTTCTTTAAAACTTTTTGGAAAACTGCGATTCTCTAATAACCAGAATATGATTTTTTATCAAAAATTTTCGCCTGCGACGCTATTGCATTACTTAGAATGCTTAGAATTTGCAATAATAATGTCTAATGTATCTATCGTTGTTATGAATATTAATATATTATAACACAAAAATAATACTTAATAACTCAGATTAGATAGATGCAACAAGACGCCGGAACTTTTTAATTTAAGTAAGTGGTAAAGATATACACCTAATGCTGTATCGAAATTATTGAAGCCTTGGCGTCGACCTATGCTATTTCAAAATTATAGAGTGCGCTGTTGTATAATCAAAAGTCAGTTTTACCTTAAATTTAATTTATTAATTGTTTAAATCGAGACTGGACTTTTTAGACTAAGTTTATTGCTGTTTGTTTAGTAATTAATCCAGTGCGCAGATCAACAGAATTGCTAAAAAACTATGGATGGAACAAATAAATCTTTTGAAGAAACGTCATTTAAAATTTAAAAATCCTGATGAAGCTAGCCAAAAGGAAGAAAATTCAAGTTGGAGAAATTCTGCATTTCTACTTTCTTTGAAACTTGTTTGAAACTTGAAAAAAGACTGGGCAAAGTCTGCCGCTCGGTACCGAACCGCGACATGTCATACGAAGTGCTACTTATGACGGACATTCAAAAAGCTAAGCTGGAACAGTGTGCATCCTACCGTGACGCTCTGCGAAAGTCGGGTGATGCAGTCTTAGCTCACTCCACTTATCCATCCAGCCATGCATTCTGGACCACTGGACTCCACAAGGACGCTACTCTCGCGTCACCCATCTTTCCTGGACAGAACAAACTCGGTTGCATCCTCATGGATCTGAGAAAATTTGTGGGCCAAGAGTCTGATTATGACTGCAACTACGATATCGCAGATATGGGGGAAACTGTGCAGATAGTTCGAGATGGTGAAGTTCCACTGGAGCCGGTTCGCAGACCTTTTGTACGAAAGCGAAGGAGTACTGTGCCAACCAGTCGTGGTCTGACATCCGCTCCCCTTTGCTTTCACTGCGGCGTCAGGGGGCACGTGATTGGAAATTGTCGGCTGCGGCACTTTGGTCAGGTTATATGTCATCAGTGTCAACATCCGGGACACAAGCGCCGGTTTTGTCCTTTCAGAAGCTTCCGTGGCAGCTGTGCTGACGAAAGCACAACTGCTCAAAGTCTCATATCGATTGCCAATCCTGTTTCTCCACGTCGCCGACCCCCTCTCTTGCCCGATCCTCCCTTGCAGAATGTGACGTATTCTCAAGCTCTTGCTTACAGCCCTGACTTGACAGCGTTTCCGCCCCTCCGTTGACGGGTAGGCCAAGGTAGGGTGGCCGATTGGATTTCCATTCCGCCTGCTGCTCCAGCAGTTAGGAACAATTGTAATCATAGTAATGCAAGTATAAGTTCTTGTAATGAATTAAGAGTTGTACTGTCTAATATGCGTAGTATATGTAACAAATTCATTAATTTTCATTTTGAAGTATGCTTGCAGTATGATTATCCTGATATTATTTGTCTAACCGAAACATGGCTGACTTCGCAGTGCCCTGATAGTCTCTTTTTATGTAAAGATAGCTATTCTATTTACCGAAAAGACAGGGCAGGTGACAAAAGGGGCGGTGGAGTGGCCATTCTTGTCAAAAATGAATTAAAAAGCAAAGAGCTAGATTTGCCTGATCTAGGAAATTTAGAAGGGATCGCAGTTGAAGTTGCGGGAACAAACTCGAAGCCATCTTGCATTTTTTCAACCTTTTATCGTGCGTCCGTAACCGATGTAGAATGCCTAAAACCTCTCGAAAGTGTATTGAAGTATCTTAATTCTAGAAATGTACCTGTAGTGTTGTCAGGAGATTTCAATTTACCTGGTATAAATTGGGAAATCCCACGAGCATCTGACACCTTCTCTCAAGATGCTTTTTTAAATACGTTTCTAGAAAATGGATTTTTCCAAAAAGTTAATTCGCCAACTAGAATGGATGCTATTTTAGATTTGGTGTTCGAAAATGTCCCCCACATGGTATCTGGAGTCGATGTCAGAACTCCGGTAGCTAATAGTGACCATAATACTGTTTATTTCTCTGCCCATGTAAATGCGAGTATTGCGAAAAATACGGCTAACACTGGCGTTTTCTGCTGGGAGAGGGCTGATGATGTAAATGTAATGATGCAACTGGAACTAACTAATTGGCCAATGTTATTTCGACACTCGTCATCCGTTAATGAGAAGTGGGAAGTTTTTAAAAGTGTTTGCTTTTAGAGCAATTTTAAGTCAAAATTTGAGAAAGAGTCTTCAAAAAATGACCATTTTTGGGCAAAATTTAGCTAACTAAATGGGGGGTTGGGTGGGCGTGGGGGTAGCCGAAAGTTGGGGGAGGGTATGTCGAAAATTGTTTGGGGGCAAGGGGGGGGTCGAAAATTTTGGAAGAGTTTAAGTGGGGGGTTTCCTTTGTAATCTTGGACTGATGAAGCAATCGTAACAGAACTTTAGGTAAACCTAGATTGGTTGGCAGGTTATCTTTGAAAACTTTCTGTGTCAAAAACTATAACATAATTGGCTGGCTACCATCGTGGCTTCGCGCATGTGCAAATAATTAAACTTGTTTAAACTTTATATATGTCACAGTAAAACTGTAGAATCAGGAATTCTGCAGAATTACTGAAATTTTCAGGAATTCTACAGAATCCCTGAACATTTCAGTAAAACTGTAGAATTACGGCGAAACTTGACTTATTCTACAGTTTTCCTGATATTTTCAGGGATTCTGTAGAATTCCGTATTTTGTTCAGGAAAACTGTGGAACTATGGTTAAACTTGAATTATTTAACAGTTTTCCTGAAACTTTGAGGAATTCTGTAGAATACCGAATTTTCAATTTTCACTATCAAATTCAAATTTTCAATGCTCATACAGTTCCTGTTCTTTAAATATAGTAAGCCAACCTTTTACAATCATTTTACGATCAATCAAACATTAAAATTTGAAATAACCAATTATAATAATGTTTTAAATTTTTCAACATCAGATCAAATGTTCGTACTTTTCTAACTTCTTACAAGCAATCAACCAATCATTATTTCACATCTCAATGCTAACAAAACTGTTTTTACGATCAACCAAACACTAAAATTTGAAATAACCAATTATAAAAATGTTTTTAATTTTTTCGAAATAACCAAGTTCGTACTTTTCCTACTTCTTTCTAACTTTTTACAATCAATATTACAATCATAATAAAGTTTAAGTTACCAAACTAAAAAGATAAAAAACAATTTTGTTAGCATTGAGATGTGAAATAATGATTGGTTGATTGCATGTAAAAAGTTAGAAAAAGTACGAACTTTTGATCTGATGTTGAAAAATTTAAAACATTATTATAATTGGTTATTTCAAATTTTAATGTTTGATTGATCGTAAAATGATTGTAAAAGGCTGGCTGACTATATTTAAAAAAACAGGAACTGTATGAGCATTGAAAATTTGAATTTTATAATGAAAATTGAAAATAAAAACGGTATCCTACAGAATTCCCAAAAATTTCAGGAAAACTGTAGAATAAGTCAAGTTTCGCCGTAATTCTACAGTTTTACTGAAATGTTCAAGGATTTTGTGGAATTCCTGAAAATTTCAGCAATTCTGCAGAAATCCTGATTCTACAGTTTTACGGTGACATATAGATTTCTTTGACTTGACCACGTGAATGAGCCTAAAAAGGGCTTTAAAACGATGTGCATATCTTTTCTGATCGTGGATTCTATCAAAAGTTACGGATGGTTTTACAAATGGCTGATTTACGTTGACAGGTTGCACAAGCAATGCAAAGTAAGCACAGTTTATCCAAAATTTAAATCTACTGAGTTTAAAAGGTTGTAATTGTGTTTAACTTATGTGTATTAGTTAACAGAAAACACTCTGCAGTTGGTTGAACGAATTGTAAACTGCCAGCTCCGTAACTGTTTCACAAAGCTCCTCTTAGCAAAAATTAGCAAAAATTTTCCACCATACCGACATCTGACAGGCTGAATATCGACGTAAAATTTTTGAACATCGATTTCTCAAAACTGAAGAATCGGCCAAAAGTTCTTTTGTGCCACTATATGAAGGACATTGGGCCGAGGGGCGTTTTTTGGATTTGGCTCAGCAGGTTTTAACGTTCGAGAAAATCGGCCAAATGCACGGTTACACGAAATTTTGCAACTTCACATTGAGTTTTCTTGCAACTCGAAACGTTTTAGCCCAAACCAAGAAAAATATCCCTCCTCAGAAGTGCGAATTTTGATTCTGGGAAAAATCACCGGAATCCGTCGAGTAGTTTTTGGGAAATCGATGTTCGAAACAAAATAGTCGCAGTTTTGCCAAAATGGTTTTTCGGCCAAATCTCTAGCTTAAAACAATAAAGTCCGCCTAATAGGCATTCATAAAATGTGCATTTGGACGCTGTATCGACTGAGTATAAATAAGCCAACTTTGTCTTTAACATGTGTCAGTAATTTTGAAAAAATTGATTTCCTCAAAATTTGACCATTTTGCCATTTTTTGACCCTCAAAACAGTTTTTTTGCTTATACTGACTTAACCACTGGAGCTAGCTCAAAGGTTGTAAACGCAAAAATGTTCATTTTCGTGTCCTCTTCCCAGCTGTAACAACTAATCCCGTGTCTTCTCTACCTACTGGGAGCCCAATGCCAAAAACCAAAACTTTCTTATCTTTTGGCCTAAAAATACGGGTGAGCCTAAGTGACACCTAACGAACGGAGTGGAACCGCCGATGAGAACAAATAGGACCTCAATAATAGCAGTAGATTGAAGCTTCAAATAAATTAATGACACGCTCAGTGAATAATTAACCTACCTAAGTCCAGTCCTCGCTCAGAAACCCTACCTACCGATTATACAATTCTAATGAAAACCTAATCGAAAACAACCTAACGGCTCAGCAACTGAGTCCGCATTTAATAAAGAATGAAGAAACAAAAGGGGGAAACCCCCGAAATGATAAAAAGCCTCATAGTAAATTTTGACAGAGACATTCATAGAAAAAACAAATAACAAGGTTTAAGCAAAATGGACTTCCGAGACAAGTTACAAATTTAAGCCAAACAAAATTAAACACCCTCACAGAAACATAGAAAGATTAATGTACAGTTCAACCCCCCCTAAGATATAAACCCACAGTATAATAAAGCTCAAGAATAATCCCTAAGCCGTCGCGGCTAAAGTCAGCATAATAGGTCGCTTCCAAAACTTTTCATAAAAACACAATATAAAATATTACCACACAAATATGATGAAGCCCAAGTAAATTTTTATTCGACTCGCAAGGTCGCCTTGGACTAGTGCACTTATTAACACCAAAAAAATAAACAACTTACAGACCAAAGGAACGAAAATCAATAGGCAGGACTCTAAGAATTTGGGGCAGTAAGGCTAGCAAAAAGACACAACCGCACGCGCGAAAGAAAAAGATAAGGCTGACTGGTTTTGAAAAGAGAAGGCTGGTGAAAGACTAGGTGAATTTTGATTGGCTAATTTTGAGACCCCCTCAGAGACGCGAAGCTCTGAGCGCATCCAGAAAACAAAATACAAAACGAGCAGCGCCACCTAGCAACTAAGTGGGCTGAATAAAACACATAGTATTTCAACATAGGAAATAATTGATTTCAAGACAATTCCTACCCAAAATTACACAAAACACATTTCAATTTTAAATAACATTTTCATAACATTTTCACATCAAAATAACACATTACTAACATATATTAAACTCACAAAAGAACAGACGCAACGTCTCATTACAGTTCGAGAATGTTAAAGAGCACGGAAATAAGTTATTTCTTAAGTTTTAGCCATTTACGGAAAGGATTAAAACCGTATAAGTCAAAAATACCCAAAAGGAAACCAGCACCTTAAACTGCTCCTAAACATTCGCTCATAACCCCCACTTAGCGCCTTTCTCTTAACTTTCTAAGCGCTTTCACGCTGGGAGCTTATGAGGTGTGCTGGAAAACTAAAGAGACGTACACGTTAAAACGACCTTATATTATATTCACCTACCAAATATGATAGAAAACACAACATTTAAATCGAACATTTAATTTAACTAATTTAAAGGCAAGGATAAATTAACTTGTTCATTAATTTTTTACAACAGTAATGACGAAATTCCAAATATTTACGATTATTTGTTTATACGATATATTCAGCCGTTGAAGCTCATAAAATGACTCATAAGCTTTTACAGAACTTTTCTGTGCAGAATACAATACACTGTACCGATATCTTAGCTAAATATTGAAACAATTATCACCGACTTGGGCTCCTAATTTTAAGAGCAAAGTTAGGAGGTCTCTTAGCTTAGGAGCTCTTCGTGAAACACCATTCTCCTAACCTTTCTCATAAGTCGTAAAGTTAGGAGCTCTTGGCGCTATGAGCCCTTTGTGAAACGCCCCGCAGTTCAGAAAAGTTGTTATATATTTCGGCTGGCCTAGCATAAGTTGTTAACGCATACCGCGTTAACTGTGTCACATATTCCCCACCACCTCCTCTCCTTTGCCCTATGTTCAACCCACGATTGCGCTCCATCGCAAACTGAGGTTCATTCTGTAATCTACATTATGTCCTCAAGTAGAAGCGCCACAGAATATCTGCTATGTGTAGTTTAGGTGTGCTTTGTTGGGAAGGGACATTTTTGCTGGCTGATGCGTTGGCTATAAGAGCTTCTTGAAGTATCTGTAGTGTGAAATCTCTCGTTAAAATCAATTTTCCGTGTGAACAAAAAATAATAGTATTGAGAGCAAACGAAGATTGGGTTCTCTCTGATCCAAACGAAAAGATATCACCTACAACAGGTCTTCTGCTAAACAGATCTACTTAAGCTACACAATGATACTGAGGCAGTTTACAAGACAGAAAGTGACGCAAAATGATCTCAAGACTTCATTGTTGGTCTTGTACTTCATGTGGGCTTTACAAGATACAAATAGAAACATAGTGACTGATCCACTGTTCCGCCCACCTTTCAATTTCAATTATATATGAGAATTCGGTTTCATGAATGCAGATTTGTTCCAGTTTCCGCTACAGTTAGTGTTTTGTCATTTCTACAGCAGGTACATTAATTGAAAACATCATTAAACTTGTAAAATTCTAAATTTTATAATTTTAATTTTTTCATAAATTTTAAAAAGTAAAATTATTGTCATGAGCAAATTTGGATGCAAAGCGATTAAGCATGTGATCTAAGTCCTGTTGAATTAAGCCTATGCAGTTCAGTAGCAATACTGAGTCAAGCTTTCATCTGTTGTTAGACGAGATCACGTTGAGAAAATTCAATTTATCGCTTCATTCGCCAGTGCAGCTTCTAATTGGCTCAAGATTACTGTATCAGAAAAGCAATTTGAATTTGAATTGCTTCTATTGGGTGCGTCTTCAGGTAACCTAAAAATTACCGTTGAAACTGGGTTATTTTTAATTTCCATCTCCATATCTAATGCAACTAAGAACCAAGAACACGATAATCTCAATACTTTGCTTTACACCCCATTTTGCTGACTGAAGCATAGGGTATCAACCAAACTCGTTGAAACGGGGGATGGGAGAATTATCATCAGACTGGATCTCCGTACCGGGTTAAAGGACCATTCCTTGTAAATTTAACTTGGACTAATTAAGGCGATCATTGGCCGCCAAGCTACCAAGCGATATATATTATAGATAAACGTGATCGTTGGGTCTAATTGTGTCCAAAAGGTATATTAAGGTGAAGTCAATTCTACTTAGTTTCTGCCGATTTCTTATTACTTGAGGAAAAGTGTGGCAATCAAGGAGCAGTATCTAATGGATTTCTGTCGATAAAACACAATATAACATGCCAATTGTGCAGTGCTACATTCAATGGCTTTATCTTAAGGTTTTTGTGATTAAGTAGAAATGTGCAAAATGGTATTGATTTTAGTGCATGTAGTTAGACCTAAGGGTTATGCTCGGGCCAATGCCATGCAAGAAACTAAAGTTTCTAAAGTAGCTGCTTACTTACTGTCTAAGTTAGGTTACTGTCTATCTATAACGGTTAAGTTTTTACAACAACAGGAATAAGAAAACGGCTAAACATTTTCTGAGCCAAAATGTTTTCGAATCTTATTTTCACCTCTATTTGCTGTAAGTTTAATTTTTTCGGGACATACTAAGCCTATAGTGTTCCTAGGTTTTAGATACACTCTTCAACAGTGACTATCGCCTTATGCTGCGCTTTTAATGCAAGGTTTTCCCTGTTACCTTAGAAAGATAAAATACAATTGAGTCGTAAAATATTAAGTAGGTCTATAACAATAAGGTGGAAGTTTAGAAATACACCATTTTCGGAGCTCAAGCTACACTTAAGACATTTGTTTGTATGCACTATCAGGGTTGATAATTTATCTGAGTTTTAGTGAAATATTTTGGCCAGCTTTTAACTTTGTCTTTAATGTATTTTTATCTGTAGTCAGATTTATATTAACTTGCTGAAAAATGTTGCAAAACTGCGCCAGGTAGTAAATTATGACTTGTAATTTATTTTCAATTTCTTCCAACTTATCCTTTCGCAACCCAAATAAAGCAAATCATAGACCAATGCTTTTGGACGTGAACAATTAAACTACCCAAAGTGGCACTTGATGCTGATATTCGATGCAGTGTCCAAGCACTGCATTTTGCACCTACTGACGAAGTTTTAATTATGAATTCTTATTTAAGCAGTTTTTATTGATTAAATTGAAAGTTGACAAACGTTAGTTTGCAAGTGCGCAGCGACCAGCGGTAGATCGACCTTGAATTCAGCACGGTTTTGCTCTCCCAATTAAAGTTTTTACAATTTTTACAATAATGCTTTGTGTCTGAAGTTATGGTACTGTATATAATTTGCCAATGTGAACGTTAGATATGACAACAGTTTTGGTGCAAGTCAAATCCAACTCAAAAAGAATTTCAGCTGATCCCATCAAAAAATATTTTTGTTTTGGACGAGTACACAGCATTAGTAATTTTAATTATATAGGATGTCATAGTTTAATTCATGCTTCTGGTTCTGTATTCAATTCGCTGGCACACTGAGCATAGTTTAAATTTAATATTTAACTTCAACTTTTCAGGGACTCTATAATTGGTGCCATCTGGCAAAATGCCAGCCGCATTCAAAGAAGTGTCCTACTCTGCCGTTAGCCCAGAGGAGAAGGAACCAGCGACCCACGAAAGTGGCCCTGTGCTTTCTGGCGGTATCGAGCTGCGCCGCAATCACTGCGAATCGATTGTACCGATTGTGGCAGAGGAGCCACCCGACCCGCCACCGCTGCGGCGCCGTGATCAGTGGCTTCAGAAAGCCGATTATCTACTTGCCGTGATCGGTTTTGTGGTAGATTTGGGAAATGTCTGGCGATTTCCCTACATCTGCTATCGAAATGGCGGCGGTAAGCACACGGCTATAATAGGGGATTCGATTTTGGGAGGCCCCTAATACAAACCCATCCTTCCAATTTGCCGTCAGCAAAAACTATCACGAAAGTTTAGCTGAAAATGGTCACGGAAATGACAGGATTGGCAATAAGTTGAAGAAAATAGTAAAGAATGGATAACGAAAAATTTAATAGAATTCAAAAAGTGAAGCATTTGGTAAAAAACGTACTTGGAAGTCTTCCTTCTTATGTTTTGCCGATGCGGCTTATCGTGTGTTTTGTGCAAGTCAATTTTTTTGGAGAAATCCCCTCTCGAGAAAGGGTATCAAACCAATTCCCAAAGGATGGAGGGAGCATTAAGCGTATTCTAATCAGAGCACCGTTACGTAAGATACCAACAAAAGGAGAATCATAAAGTCCATTTATTCGTTAGTATATTATGATGTTACATAATTCTTGGATAACCGTAAGTGGTTTGCATTTTACGGTTTGTAACCAACCATTTTCAGTGCCAATCTGTTGCCAATCCATGCTTGAGTTAACTACATTTTTAGTGTGTTCCTTGAATGTTGAATTTGAGTTAGATAGTTTCTGAGATAGTCTGTTGGCTGGGTGGGCTGTCGGTTGCTCTAGTCTATAGTACAATCACCTAGAGCGATAACAATAAGATGCTTGTCAGACTCTTATGTATTATGTACTCTTGATATTAAGAACATTGAGATGTTGGTTAGCTGTACTGTAGGTAATAATTTCTTTGCTGAAATGCTCAATGAAGAGTCATCTTTATCATGAGATACCTTTGCTTTTTTTCGATGGGATCCACTTTAATTTGTGCGACAACTGTTCGGATTGGGAGACAGATTATTGAAAAATTTTGCTTTTTTGACTAGGAGGGTAACGCTGACCCACTAATAATTGTCTTCACAATTTACCGAGGCGTTCAACAAGGCATTCAAAGTTTTGTATGGAATAAGTTCCATCAAACTGCGCTGCTAAGTAAACCTTCAAATCTCGCTGCGAGTGTAAAGTTGGAAAGGTATAGCTGACCAAACTTTACGGGTGAAAACTGTGCGCGTATGGAAACGACGAACCTGGAGGAGACTTATGTTCCAGTCGACCTGGGCAGGATCTCGCCAAGAATAGAATAAGCCTAACGGACTACTAAATAGAACTACCTAAATGGACGAGTAAAGGCCTAACTATCTAACGCTGAAGGAACTTTGAATAAAATTAAATACACACTCAGTGAATAATTAACCTACCTAGATCTGGGAATAACTCAGAACCCTACCTACCGACTATACAGATCTAATAAAACCTAAATTAAAGACACCCTAACGGCTCAGTAACTGAGACCGCATTTAATAGAAGGATAGAAAAAGCAGGGGAGTGACTCCCGAAATAAGACATCAATGGCAGAGCATTCATGACAAAATATTAAGTAATCTAACATGGTGAATTTCAGAAGCACATTAAATTTAGAATGGGACTATTAAATACTTTCATAAAACATAGAATCTATATTATAGCACACAAATGCCACCCCGAAATATAAACCCACTTCACAATTAACCTCTCAAATTAATTCCCTAAGCCGTCGCGGCTGACAACAATATAGATCATGACATGTTAAACCTTTTTCTAAAACAAAATGCAATATTAGTTACCAATTAAAATCAAATAATACACAAATACACACCACTAATAAATTTAGATTGACCCACGAGGTCGCCTCGGAGTTTACACACTACTAGTTAAACGCAATAACTTACGACAACCCAACACTGAAATCCAATTTTGAAAAAGGCACACAATAAGAAATAGCAGGGTAGAGGGCTAAAATTAAACAGACCGCACGCTAAGGCTGAAAAAGACAAGACTGACTAGTTTTAAAGTGAAGGCTGAGAGAGACGCCTGGTGAATTTTGATTGGTCCATTTTGAGACCCCCTTTGCAGACGGGATGCTCAGAGCGCATCCAGAGAAATTTCAAAAGACAAGCAGCGCCACCTAGCAGCGAAGTGGGCTGAATAAAACACCACGCATTTCAACATAGAAAACGATCAATTTCAAACTAATTTCAACACAAATTTACGCAATTTCACACACCACATATTTCTTACTAAAAATACCATTCTTACTAAAATTTCACACTAAAATAAACACACTAAAAATATACACTCAACTCACAAGAGGGACAGACGCAACGTCTCCCTAATCCACGAGTATGATTTTTCAGGATGTTGCTGTCGGTCTGGTGGCGGGCACCAATTTGGCGACCCGCCCTGCCCCGCTACCAGCCCGCAGTCAACCAATGCCAGCAAGATACCCGCAAAATTTTTGCGAATGCTATGCGATTATTATGCTGTTAAATTTATTAAACAATGTTAGTAATTAAAAATAAACTTCTACTTAAAGCTTCAAAACTATTTTAACCTAATAGTGTATTGAGAATTGTGTTGCTGAAATATGGAAATTAACCCAAATTGCTGAAGTTTGCCAAAAACTCCAAAACTGTTTCGAAAAGTTTAAAAGTTTAAACTAACTGATATAAACGCTTAACTAGGGATGCACCTGGGCTTAGGTCCCAATGACAGTCTCGGTGGTTCAGCCCCGATGCCGACCGGTACCAAAATGTTGTAATTTTTTGAAAATTTTTAGCCAAAAGTGTGGAATTTAAAAAAGTTAAAGAAAAGTAAGTTTAAGTTGGTACAGATTGCTCGTTATTATATTTCTCATCGATTTGAGTAAAAACAACAATAGTAATTTTGTCCATTCTTGAAATTATAGGAAAATCTGAATTTTGAAAATAAGTCTTCTATTTAGACCCACAATTTTCAGGCCTCGGCCTCAGATCTGGCCGGTTCATCTCTGCAAGAAACTAATGTTGCGCTCATGTAGTCTCGAAAAAAAGACCCATGGTACACGGAAAGGGACTAGTCTATTAAACCTCAAGGTTTAGAAAAATGATTAAGGTTTTTGATTTGCTGAAATTTATGCATTGTTCGGCTCTTTCAAAATACTGGTAGAGGGCAGAGACTCTGGAAACTTTTGGCGACGTTAAAATTCCCCAACGGCAAATGGCGCCAGATGACATAACAACAAACTTTTCTCGGAATTTTTCTAGAATGATATTCGTTCGAAAATTTTCCTGAGCAAACATTCCCGGTTTCGAACAATTTCTGAAAGGTTGCATTTCAGAGTGACCTTATGTACCATCTGCTGAACGCCACTAATGGAACACATGCTAATAACAAAATTTAAGCCATTTAAGCTTTGCAAATACGGCACACAAAAGAAGTCTATGTGCTGAGATATTAAGTTAATCTGCTTACTGAAACAACAACTGCAAGTATGTAGAGAGCTCGATGCATACAGTACATGCTGTGGGATCACAACAGAGCATTAGGTATGATTACGTTTCTGGATGTAACCAAATGCTTAATCAAGGGCAAATATGCGCTGAGATTAGTAATCATGGAGTAGGGTACCCAGCCAAAATTAGCGAATTTTTGAAATCAGCATCATGAAATCTATTTTTCCGAACACTTTTCAGAAAAGCGATAGATTTTTAGTGAATATATCAACAAGAGATACCCGCAACTACCCGCACGGGTAGCATGCGGGTAGCTAAAGTTCTATTACCCGCTGGTACCTGCGGGTACCCGTGGGTACCCGCTACCCACTTCCGACTCTGTGTGGTGGTGCTTTGCAACTTTCATTTGTAGGTACTGTTCTAACTCAGCTCAAGCTTTCAGAATCTAAATATATTGAAATAAAGCAGAAAACATTTTAGTTTTGACCATTTCAGTTGAAGTTTACGAAAAGGTTCATCACCAATTTGTCATTTCCGACTGCTAATAAATTTCTACCATAGAAGGTAACACTTTAAGCAGAACATTTGGCAGTCTGTCAAACTTTGTTTTAAAACAAACTCTGCTAGATATAAACACGTGTGAAAACAGATATCGTGCAAAAACGCTGCAATTACCGAAGATTTGTGAATGTGCACGTTTTTGTTTCTCTGTTGTGTCAATAAAAGCGCTAAATGGCACTTTGTCGAATGACTGAATTAAGTTTAAGTTAAAAGTAAATGTGTTTTTCTTTTTCGTTATTTTTTCGTAGAGAGTTAAATTGCCTAGCATCAACCGTTTTCACGTCTCATTTTTGCACAGACGTGCCAAGAAACCAGGAACCAGAGATTTGACTCCAGCCCTCCAAGTCATTTGATATAAACCATTGAACTGAATGCATTTGCTTGGCTACTTAGCTACTGATACTTAAATTCTGTGATGAGGGTTACTGTAGCCAAACCATATGCATTTCAGCTCAATTCATATAAACACACGGTTAACAGCGCTAACCGAGCCAGTCCAATTTCTGAGCCGAGATATTGGGGATGGGTCTGCTTATGCACATAAACTTGACATTAAGTAGGCAATTAACCAATCAGATGCGTTTCAGATTAAACGCATTCAACAAACATATGCTATGTAACCGTGCGTGACCCCCACCTCACAGGCTATTTGTGCTGGTAATGGTCGGTGCCGTACTCTTCCTATCATTGCGATGAGATGACCTGACAAAAGGTGACTGCCTTACTGTAAAAGGATAACCAGCTGAAACTTTAGGTTTTGTGAACATATCAGTTGTTTCTCAAAAGGTTTCCACTGCTGAAACCTGTATTTCTCTACCATTTTAAAGAATTCTTAATAATTACATTTAACAATCTCGAATGATCTACGGGGGGGTCCACAAGGTATGAAAGTGCGGGGGAGGGTGGGGCGTTAGGGCGCAGAGCATGGCTCGCACGCTGATAACATAGAGAATGCCAGCTGTCACACTCTTATGTATTATGTACTCTTGTCATTATTTAGTTTCAAAAGATGAAAATCCTTCTATACAAGTCTGAGCCATCCTTCTATAGTCTGGAACGGAGGTGCAGTTCGTAGGTTGTGCCGTTACTGCTACCCGGTATGCTGGTTCGATCCCCACCGGACAACTTTTTTCACTTTTTCAATCCTTATTTCAAGCTTTCCTACTATAGCGCTGCAACCAGATCCTGGTTGAAATGAAAACCGAGGAGAATCCCAAGTCGGAAGGCTTGTGACAACGCGATCCACCGAAACACGGCCTATGAGAATGAAGGGAACTAGGAAATTCAGCTCTTGGATAAGGATGGAAAGAATTGGTGAAACCATGGATCGAATCACGACCCTTCCGTATTGCACTCAGGGATGCTACCACTACACCGCTAGCAGGCCATCAGCTTAACTCCCATACCAGGCGTATCAGTCTTTCTTATGCTCGCTCCCCTTACATCAAAACTGTATTTTACAGTATTTTCTTGTACTCCGCTGGTGACTTGCCGTTCCGAAAGCAATTCTGCATACGGCGACTCTGCAACCTATTTTCCTCCATCAAAGCTTCAAAAATTGATTCGAGGTCACGTGGGACTTTCACAGTTCGTCTAAATTCCATTTTCTTATATCGCATTTTCTGTTTCTGCTGAAGTCTGCTCAAACCCTCTTCAGACTGTGATAGGTAAAAGAAGCAGAAGAAGAAGAAGAAGAAGAAGAAGAAGAAGACGAAGGTTCACAGGATTTACTCTTTTATCTTTCTCTCCTTTTTGCTGTAAATGAGACAGAAAATCTCGCATTCCAATCGTCTATTTATTATCTTGGGTTCATTACAGGGGGTACCTTAGATATTCTCACCAGCTTAAAATCGGTATTGTCTTACCTAAGCGTTCCAGCTTTAATCAAATAGCGGCCCCTCATTTCTGTAAGGGAGTGCAGAGTTCACAAGTACTAACGCCGAATATCTGACTAAGACAAAGTCTGTCTCCAAGAAATTAGCGTAGATTTTGTGTCTTAATTAAGTTGTTATTTGTAAGCAATTTGTAAGCAATATTTGTAAGTAAAGAAATTATTTGGACAACTTTTATCTGTTTTTTTCATAAACCCCCCTCTCCTAAGGACTTTGGAGTCTATTTCACCAGCGGAAATTATTGGTGGCTCAAATAACCCACTTATGGTAGTATTATTCTGAGCTTAGATTGCCTTTTTCTCGTAATGTAACTGTTCAAGCTTTTGTGTGACAACAATATATCTTTCATTTTAATTCCTTTTAGAGTACAACTGAAAAAAGATTTTATATATCAAAACAATAGTTTAATAGTTAATGCAATTTAGTTTATAATTATAATCAGTTAACCGTGTTTTATGCGATAACAAAACTCATTGCTTTCTGTATTTTTTGCACGGTCGAAGTTATACGTATAATAAGTATAATAAGTATAATTCTTTTACGTTATAATTATACGTCAGCTATAATGTACGTATGTATGCAGCCTTAGCACACCCAGTTTTTGTGTTAGATATCAGCAACTAGGTTGAAGCAACAACAACATTGAGCAACAAAGGTTGAAATCCGCGTAAGAATCTAGCCTCTCTGTCCGGGGGGTGTGGCGCAGCGGTAAAGCGTTTTGCTTTTAATCCAAAGCTCTGCGGTTCGATCCAGACATGTGCAGGAGAAAAAGTCCGTGGGGGGGGGGGTGAACCGGCTACCCAAGGACGCCAAACCGGATTTTCCGTTTTCTTGTCCAAAAACATGAATAGTATATAATGAAACACCAACAGGTATGCTGTTTATTCCAAGCACACACATTCCAATCGCTTGCGTATTTAATTTTCACATGTTAGAATGTGTATCCCAGTTTCACAGATATGCCGGCGGTTCGATCCGCGACCTGGGGCCGGTGTTATCAAGCATCTCAACCCGGGTTGAAACCTGAACCCGGGTTGAAATTAAGGTTGAAAACTTCAACCCATTGTTATCAAAATAGGGTTGAATAAACCCGGGTTGAAATAGCAGGGTTGGGGTTGAAATCTGGGTTGAGTTCTAACCCAATGTTATTATTAAATTTGGGTTGAAACTTTGGGTTGGTTTTAGGGTTGAAATGGCTGAATCTCAACCCTCCTCAGCTAGGAGGGTTGAGATTTCAACCCGGGTTGAGATAATGGTGAGCCATTCTTTTGTTCTAGTTTTACCAATTGGTCATAGCTGA
Organism: Trissonchulus latispiculum; assembly: GCA_030248195.1. Classification (NCBI taxonomy): domain Eukaryota; kingdom Metazoa; phylum Nematoda; class Enoplea; order Enoplida; family Ironidae; genus Trissonchulus; species Trissonchulus latispiculum. The sequence goes on from JASAND010026829.1 coordinate 29,595, forward strand.
CGAACGCCACTAGGAATATATATACTAGTTTTAGAAACTTAAATATTTTCATAAAACATGGCATGAAGAAGTCCAAACAAAAACACGATATAAATAAAGTCAAGAGCCGATCAAGGTGAAGTGAAAATGACATGATTAAATGAATGAATTGCATAATGATCTATTTGTTCTTACATTACTTGTTGCGTTTATAGCAATCTTTCGTTACACGCTTTCAAATAGTCGGACCAGTAGCATTCTTCACGCTAAGGCTCTTTTTGGGTTGAAAACTGGGTTCAAATTGGGGTTGAAACAGTTCAACCCGGGTTAAGCTAACCCAACCCCAAAAATGTTTGATAACATTGGGTTGAGCAGCGGGGTTTAGCCAACCCGGAAATCTTAGGGTTGAACCCAAAAATGGGTTCAACCCGGGTTGAACTCAACCCGATTTTGATAACATTGGCCCCTGGACACTTTTCTTCACATCTTTCTCTCCTGATTTAACATTCACACTTGAGTCAGGACCAAGACCTTTTGAGCCATGTTTCGTGAGGTACTTGTTGATTCGCCCTTTGTTTTCTCGTTCAGCTCTGGATTGTTTCCCAAATTCAATTTTAAAGTGGTGTGGGAGGGGAGGGTAGCGCTGCACACCAATTTTTGAGTCATGGAGCGATATGCTGCAGAAAGTTTGCAAATTATTCGTCTTCTTGATCCACTCATCAAAAACAATCCGAACGAAAAAATGAACTAAATTTTACATAATCTGAAGAAGACCTGTAATGGCCAGTCTGCTCTTGGTTTTCATCAGCTCACCTAGCTTTAGCGGATATCTATCTAGTAAAGTTAAAAATAATTTTAGCGTCAACTATACCATAATTTACAGAAAACTACTAACAATTAGAAGTGTTAGCAGACTCTGACAAAAATTACCAGAAATTCAACTTCATTTTTATTTTCTACATATATAAAATTCCAAATACTCTGCTTCCGTCCGCTCACCCAAACTGAGCAGGTATTAGCGAAGAAATCATAATGTCATTAAAAGTTTTTACTAAGGCATTATCTGATGTAGAATAATTAGTGGCATTCTAAAGCTATTAAATTAAAAATTTAAACTTATTTTTTCTTTTTGTACTAACACCTGTCCGTTTTGGGTGAACGGACGTGTATCTGAAATCTGACGAGTGTATCTGAAATCTGACGAGTGTATCTGAAATCTTATATTTGTAAAAATTCATAAAGTTGAATTTCGATATTCTGCTACAAACCAGCTAACGCGTCTAACTGTTAGTACATACTTCTCCGTAAATTAATGTAGTCAATGCTAAAAATTTGTTTTTACTTGTATTAGATCTGCTAAGCCTCGGTGGGCGGACGAGAAGCAGACTGGAGCCTATTTCATAAAACTACATTCGTTACATTACAGTTCTTGCATTAAAATGTAGCTACATTACATTTGCTACATTTTTGGGTTTCATAAAACAAATGTAACTTTTACAATGTAATGTAACTACATTACATTTGGGAAATCCCTTTTGACGCCATATTATCACGCTTTACATTTGTGCTGCTACAATGTAACTACATTGTAGCTAGTTACATTGTACCTATATTGAAATACATTTTGTTCACTACGTAATGGATTATTTACAACAGCTGCATATTTTTAATTAAGAATTATATAGCTATTAGTACGCACAACAAAAATGCATAGCTAAATTGCGTAAATAAAATAAATAAATACGTAAATAAATAAATAAATCTAAATTTTTGAAAATTTCTCTAATTTTTTGAAACATCGAGACAGTACAGATTTTCTAATACAGTGTCATTTTGTGCAAAGTACAACTTTCTAACGTCTTGTTTTACAATCGTAAAGTTTGTGCGTAGCTTAAAACGTCCTTTTATTAAAGATTTTAATGAGAAAACACTACTTTATCGTGGTATTGACCACAGTCAAAAATGTAGTTACATTTTGACTGAAAATGTAATGTAAAATACCTAAAATACTTTTATGAAACTAAGATAATGTAACTACAATGTAATTTCCAGCCTATTCAAAACATTATGAGAACTACTACATTGTAATGTAACTTACATTGTAATGTATAAAATACAATGTAACTACATTACATTAAAGAATGTATATGAAACCGAATTTCAACTACATTGTTACATTGTAGTTACAATGTACCAAATGTCATGTATATGAAATAGGCCCCTGGGGCCTATTTCATATACATTACATTTGTTACATTGTAACTACAATGTAACAATGGAGTTGAAATCCGGTTTCATATACATTCTTACAATGTAATGTAATTACATTGTATTTTATACATTACAATGTAAATTACATTGCAATGTAGTAGTTCCCATAGTGTTCTGAATAGGCTGGAAATGTAACTACATTGTAGTTACATTACCTTAGTTTCATAAAAGTATTTTAGGTATTTTACATTACATTTTCAGTCGAAATGTAACTACATTTTTGACTGTGGTCAAGACCACGATAAAAGTAGGCTTTTCCCGTTAAAATCCTTTATAAAAGGCCTCTTTAACCTATGAATGAATCTTAAGATTGTGAAGAAGGCATTAGAAAGTTTTACTTTTTGTAAAATGACACTTTAGAGAAAATCTGAACTGCCTCAGTCTCTCTAAAAATTAGTAAATTTTCAAAGTTAGATGCTTTTATTATTACGTATTTATTAATTTTATCTACGTAATTAAAGCTAATTAAGCTAAGCTAACTAATACCTATATTATTTAATTCAAAATATGCAGCTGTTATAAATAATCCATTAAGTCCACGTAATGTAGCCGTTGTGAACAATAAAATGTAGTTCCAGTGTAATTACAATGTAACTACAATGTAGTTACAATGTAATTACATTGTAGCTACAATGTAGTTACATTGTAGCCACACAAATGTAAAACGTGATAAAATGACGTCAAAAGGGATTTCCCAAATGTAATGTAGCTACATTACATTGTAAAAGGTACATTTGTTTTATGAAACCCAAAAATGTAGCAAATGTAATGTAGCTACATTTTAATGTAGGAAATGTAATGTAACTAATGTAGTTTTATGAAATAGGCCCCTGGCGTTCCTCAGATTAAGTAAAACAGTTCAATTTTTCGTTTTAAATTTTGTAATTTTTTGCAATAGAAGGAATTCGGATTGTTTTTGATGAGTGGATCTCTACAATACGACTAAATTTCTAAATTTACTTTTAGAATATGGTTCCATGACTCAAACATTGGTGTGCAGTGCTAGCCTCCCGCACACCAGTTTCAAATCATGTTGAATTCAAATTGAATTTGGGAAACAGTCCAGAGCGGATCAAAAGTAATTAATGGATCAACAAGTATCATGACTCAAAACAAAAGGTTTTGGCTCTGACTCAAGAAGTGGGTGTGCTAACACTACATATGTAATTTGCAACAGACTTGTGCTTTTCAGCACCATCGATTATCAATATCAAAGTTTTTGGGGCTGAATGCATTCAAGCCCTATTTTAATCGGTCAATAGTGATGTGGACCTGATCAGATATGCATGTGCACGTTCAGCCGATTAAATTCAGTGAATTGTTTGCCGATCAGATCCAGACTTGGCTTCTTCTCCAGTATCGAAAGTCAAGTTTGACGCTGTCAAACATTTCATCATTACAAAAAACAGAGCATTGTTGGAACAAATCGTCAAAATTTAAAACGATGTGTATGTAGATGTTTTCTGACTCAGCCAATTGAGAAAGTTTCATTGCGCTTCAAAAAGACTGCACTTAAAATACGGCTAGTCACGTTTACTGAAGATAAAAACCAATATCAAATCTGATTTACTGTTTTGAAGAAACGAAAATTAGGAATTTACTGGAATTAAGGAATTCTTTTTGTAATTGCTTAATTAGTATATTCATATCATTTTAAACAAAGAAAAAGCAAAGTAGCTTGAGTGTATTCATATCATTTTAAGCAAAGAAAAAGCAAAGTAGCTTGTCTGGGTGCCCGTAGGTCGAGTCGTTTTTCAGGTCAGTGGGTACGCTCCGCCCAACAGCTACTTTGGAGTGTGTAGGATCATTTTTGTCAATGTGGCTCAGTAGCTTTTGTTTAGTGCTCCATAAAATCCGCCAAACGTAGTTTGACATAAAATTTTCATTGAGAAGTTTAGCCCAAACCAAGAAAAATATCCTTCCGCAATAATAAATTTGGAATTATTTTTTTGCAATTTTTCATTTTCTGAAGAACCGTAAATTTCGCCGGCCGGGCCGGCGGACCGAGAAATAGTTTTCACCGGCCAAGCTGCAAACATGAATCATACACACATAGATGAGAGAAGTAACCGGCTAAAATTTTGTTAAAATCATCTTTTTCAGCGCAGGTTCTGCAGCCGATTGCTGATTTATATGGAACTACTTGACTTAAGCACCGTGGACGGAATGGATTAAATCTAATTACTGCTAAATCAAATATCTGTTAGTTGTACTAGGAATGTCTATTTCCCCTTCAGAATCGCTGCATTTATGCAGTATAACTGAGAACGTTAAGGTATCGAATGCTCCTGGAACCAGCAAGGAGGTAGTCCTGAAATATACTCCGAACGGAGTTGTGGCTGAAGTTCAAATAACTAGGCATCGAGAAAAATGGAATAGTAAAGTAGAATTTTTGCTAGCTGTTATCGGATTTGCGGTCGATTTGGGCAACGTATGGCGATTTCCCTATATATGTTATCGCAATGGCGGAGGTAAAGCTTAATTTAAGTTTTTGCAAAAATGTTATTAAGAGTGATATTATAACAATGTTAATAATATTCTTCACGATCATATAATTAAGTTAATTAATTAGTCGATTAATATTTCATCCTGCATTAAATTTCAAACCTCTGTTCACCTTTGCGCTTTCATTTCATGTTTCAGGTGCTTTCTTAATCCCCTACATGGTAATGTTCCTCTTTGGTGGACTCCCACTTTTCTACATGGAGCTGGCCCTTGGACAGTACTACAAGTCTGGCTGCCTGTCAATATGGAAAAGAATATGTCCCATGTTCAAAGGTACAACTCTTTTTACAGTAGCAAATCAATATTTTTGGAAGGGAATTTTGTTAGTGCCACTTATGGGGCTAAGGTATTTCGGAAACAAGTTTTTTTATTAACAGTTTGGCCTGAGATGCAAGTGGTAATTATTATAATATTGCCATTACGTATGTTATGCACTTTGATCTTAGGCATTGGTATTGCGATTTGCATAATCAACTCCTACGTGGCATTCTTCTACAACACAGTCATATCCTGGGCAATGTACTACCTATTTTCTTCCTTCCGCTCAGAGGTTCCCTGGAAATACTGCAATAATACCTGGAATACGGTAAACTGTTCAGAGCCAAAAGAAAGAGCACTCATTCCAGCTAACCTGACCGAAAATGAAACTTGGATATCGCCTGCTGAAGAATTCTTTGTGTAAGCGAAACTTCAGCAATCTTGCCACACTTACATACGTCTGACATAAGGATTGGTGGATTATTATTTCGTCACTGGCACAGACATGCTGTAGATACACTGTCGGTGTTCCCAAACTTCTCTTTTTTGCGTGTCCAAGGTGTCAACGTGAAACTAACCGCTGGAAACGAAAACTTTAAGATGCTGATGAATGCATAGAAACCTTACAGCTTTCAGTCAGATTGTCAGATTTTAGTCACTTTATATTCAACGATCGCACATGTTTGAGAGGAAACATTAGATGTTTTTATATAACTGTGAAAAGTGCATACGTCCGCACCATGAAAATTTTCCAGTTATGTGAAGATTAGAGAGGAAGTATGTTTTTCGAATAGATTTCAAGTGGAACAGTCTATTGCTTCCATGGCATATTATAGATTTAACGGGAAGTCTTATTATTTTCAGCAGAGAAGTTTTGGAGATGCAAAAGTCCGTTGGTTTAGAAAACGTTGGTCCTGTAAAATGGTCGCTCGCGCTGTGTCTTTTTGCTGTATACTTTGTTGTATTCTTTGCCCTGTGGAAAGGACCTAGGAGCTCTGGAAAAGTAACAGAATTGTGCACTTAAAGCACATTGTTTTAATTAGAAATGTGTCCAAGTTGCGCGCTGACACACATAGATCTAGTAATAACGTATACATTGTCCACTTCTAGTTGCTCTTAACTATCCGGGGCTTCTTCAAAGAGAAATATATTTTTAGGCAGTTTGGATCACAGCTACATTGCCTTATTTCGTTCTATTTATTTTGTTGATTCGCGGTATCACTCTTCCTGGTGCCTACATCGGAATAAAATATTTTCTGACACCAGACTGGTCAGCTCTAACGGAACCCAAGGTTAGTAGCTGATACAAATGAGGACTTTATAAATGGTAACTAGTTGTAAGGGATTGAGATTTCACTCAAATACTGGTTTATTCAATGTGTATTGTTTGGACCAAATAACACTGCAATCCCGTAGTTTGCACCGAAATTGTCAGGAATCTGGCCATTAAATGGAAAGTATATTCAATCTCATTTGGAAAGTCCAAGTAAAACTCCTTCCACTGTTGAAGGTGTGTCTACAAATTGCCTCTCAGGGCTACTCTTTTGAAATAAATTAGCAACTTACACCTGCATTTAAGGTGGTGATTCCTTTTGGGCACATATTGTTGATTGACGGCGTAAACCAGGATGAAATTCAACGAAACTTTCCAAAATAAGTTGTTTTATCGTTCTAACACCCTCTGCGCAATCGCGCTTCAAAAATTCAACATTTGCGTTCAGGGCGGTTTTTGCCAATTTCTGAAGGTTTGGCAGCAGCTGCATGGCTATGACTATATCCATTCGAAAGAACTCGTTAAACTCTACAATTTTGCTTTTGATAGCAACTTTCTAGCTTTTCCCTATCGTGCGATATAGCCAATGTTCTCATTTTGGAGTCAAAAACTTGTCCTTTCTGCAGAAATCAAATAATCCACTATTTCTTGAGCTACGAAAGCCGTAAAATTTAACTAAGGGTGTCGATTTAAAGGTCTCACAGAGGCCAATTATCGGAGGCATGACCATCGTACAATTGCTATCCCTTAGGCTGCTATCACAAAAAATGTAGTTTTTGCAAAAACACGACCAAATTTTTTCCAGCGATTGTGCAGAATTTAGTATGCAAGCTAGAGAGTTGCCACTTTGCAGATGTGTTCTACACAAAATACCCCGGGACCCTTTTTTAGTTGCCCCGATAGCTGCTTTCTAACTGAAGTAGTGGCTTGCCAAATTAGTGAAAAGTAGGCAAAATCCAGGTTGCGCAGACATTTAAGTTTATTTCTCCATAACGAAGAGCGATATCACAATAACTAAAAAAGGGTCCCCAGCTATTTGATAGAGTTATCGAATGCTCTAACCGATGTCCTGCAAAAAATTTGAACAATTATACTTCGTCTAAAATACATGAAAAACATTTTGGAAAGCCAAACTTAGATTCATTGTACTCATTAAAAAGAGAAAATGTTAAGCTACATTTTGATATAAAGATGACTTCTTAACTCCAAATAATGAATGAATAATAGTGGTTCAAAGTTGATGTCTCCAAAAGGAATCACCACCTTAAAGGGATACTTGTTGTAGTTATGTCGCGAATTGCAAAGTTTACTTTTCAGTGTCTGCGGCTTGGGTGTAAGCATAATTATACTAGAACAAGCTTTCCGAACTATCAGTTTTCGAAAATCAGTGTTCGATGGCCCACTACGAGGCCATATTAGGATACAAAAAACTGAAGAAAATATATTTTGCATCGATTAATGAAATTATAAACACATGAGTAATTAGGAATTGGAATCAGTGACAGCTTGCTTGTGTCGTTGTAAGAAGGGCTAAACTTTTTTGATTGTTTACATTGGAAAATCTGCGTTTTTGTCACTGAGCAAATTTTCCAACCAAGGAATAAACAATTCAGTATCAAGTTCAAACAACTTTAGGTTTGGATCGATGCAGCATCTCAGATATTCTTTTCCCTTGGCCCAGGGTTTGGTGTGCTTTTGGCCCTTGCTAGTTACAATGACTTCAACAATGACTGTTTCAAGTAAGTTTAAACAGTAGTCTAATGTGGGAACCATAAAAAAAGTGTGAATGGCCGACTATTAATGTTATTTGGGATCGAAATTTCTTTACATTAATATTACTCTGTAGAAATAGCATAGCTTTGATTTTCAGCTATTTCAAACATTTATCCGGAAGACGGCGGAATTTTTTCAACGTACACTTGACCCCAAATTTTTTAAAAAGATTTTGCTTGGGGTTAAGGAAACTTAAAGAACAGCCTTGCTAAATGAGAAGTACCACGTTGAGGTATAGTGATTTCGACATTGGATATGGTTACGTTAAAACAGTATTTACTGCCTTAAAGCTGAGTAATGTTTAACTATTGCAAAATCGTTTACTGATGTTGAAAATGATTTAAAACCCATATTTTTAATTCTTTAGCCGCATTCCTTAAGGTTTAGGAGTTTCACTTTGAAATTGCTATAAAGCTGGCAACAATAAAAATAATTTTGCTTTAAGTTATTTTCAATTTTTATTGTTTCACTGATTAGTTAAGGAGGTAAAGCCCAATTCGGTTCAAATTAATTACGCTAATTAGTTTTGCGTCGTCTGTAATTTTAGAGATGCAGTAATCACAAGTGTTATCAACAGTTTAACCAGTCTGTTATCTGGATTCGTTATTTTTTCCGTGCTGGGTTATATGTCGCAGGAACTCAGACGACCAGTGAAAGAGGTTGTCGGGGAAGGAGGTATGAAACTTATTCCATTTATACGTATCATACTCGTATGTTTAAATGTATACTAATACTTAAAACTAAACTAAAGTTCACTCAAGGTTTGTTCTGGGTTGTGCTACATCTGACTTGTCCTACATTCGCTCGTTGGCTGAAATTTACACACGTAAATATTGTGCCCGCATACTTAATCCTTACATTAAGATGTCTAGTATATTGTCCTACTTCAGTGCTAAGATTTTGTTGCAAAATCATAGAACAGAAATGATTCCACTTGGTAGATTGCGACAATTTCCGGAAAAAATTTAAACAAATCAACTCTTTTGCACAAAGCTTGAGCTCACGTCACAAGGTGACAAAGAATTAAGCACAATTTTCAAAAAATCAGAAACTGCATGTTAGATATTTCACATTTTCCATATTAACAAAACAGCTAAGTTAAAAAGTTAGTCAATTTTAACAATGCTAATAAGTCCAGGTTCATCAAGTAGTCATGTCTCAGCGACTCATAGCAGACAAATGATCAAGATGAGCCCAGGGGTAAATTTCACTTTCAATTGCTCTAATTCTAAAAGTTCAGATCAAGCCATACCTTATTTGTTGGTAGAAATGCATATCTTGCCATTCGACCTGATATTCTTGCAAAAAATGTTATTGCACTCAAATTTCCAAACATCCATAAAGGCATGACAAACACTGACAGTCTGCTGGGGCGAGATTATGCAACAACATTGTTGGTTCAGCAGCGTAAAAGACCCACAATGACATTGGGAACTATCCGAGGACCCACGTCGGCAAAATGGAACCTCCTGTGGCATCTCCAATAAGTGAATAAGTTACGTAGATCTTGAAAGACGAGTACCCGCATGGGCACTGAGATTAATCATGTGGCAATTAACATATTGATTTTCTTGACTTGACTCACGCTCAACAGCACTGATAGCCGTCTCCAAAAATTTCTGTTGCACAGCCGTTTTTGGTAATGTCCGACTAGGTTCTGATTATGCATGCCTGTCACCCGCGCTGGATTTTCGAGATGAACAATGGCACTGACGGAACATCTTTTTTACCCTGTGGATACATGATACCGTTTTGTTCGCATTTGGATAAAAATATTGTTTTTAATAACGTTTTCCACGTGAAGACAACGAAATTTTCTCAGAATTGATCTCAAACGGCCACATATCTTGAAATTGACTGCGAGCAAAAGTGTGCACTTTGACCCTCCAATTAGACCAATTCAATTCTCTGATTTGACCTAAACAGACAATCAGATCGTGTGGATCAATCAGATGTAGGATGTAGATGTAGAATGTAGGATAACCCATAATACACGACAGTCAATGCAACTAACTTCACCAGACGTACACTAAAATTTTAAGGAAATTCAACACAGACAAATGGACAGAATAAACCTATAATTATATACACACAAAATAATGTTTTCACAAAACATCATAAAATTAAAATATTTGCAATACTCATTTTTTTGAAAATTGAAAAGCACTTGATCATTTGATCTTGCAGATCAGTAGTTTGAGTTACTGCATTTTTTAACCTTCAGATCTCTATTGATGAACTCATGCGTTAACCTTTGTACAAACATTAGTGTTAAAACTATGAACGCCATAATGATAAAGCCAAGCATGTGTCCGAGTTCCTCTCATTTTGTAAAAAATGTTTTGGTACCATTAATGTTTCCATTTTTATGAAGGTCAGCATTTTATTTGTAGACAATATTTGGTGCTTCTCACATTCATTCCAAGTAATTTTCAAATTCAGGTTTAAATAAACCTGTACAAGCATTTGAAATCAATGATTGAGTCTGCGTCAACGGAAGTAATGTCTTTTCTATTCAGCACAAGTTTATTTCCGTTTTTCTCAAAATTTTAGTGTGCATTAACGGAAGTAGCTGCATTGAATGTTAAGTATGCATTTATGGAAGAATTACACTGACATTGTTCAGAAATCATTCTTTGAAACAGCTAGTCAGTCAGCGAACGTTTAATTTGTTTAACCGTATTAACACCGAATTAAAATATTGTTTCAGGTCCAGGTTTGATATTTGTTGTATATCCTCAAGCTATTGCAGAAATGTCAGGATCTCCTTTTTGGGCTGTAATTTTCTTTGTCATGTTAATCACATTAGGTCTGGACAGTACGGTAGGTATATGTAACAGCCGTTATGTCAAGTTTTCGAATTATTCCTTTGACATAAATTGCTAATTTCTTATGCCAAGACAACATTTGTGTTTTTCCAACATTATTAGTAATACTGTAGATACGGAAAGATAATGTAACCGAGCAAGCGCTTAACAGAGTTAACTTTATTTATTCGGTAATATTTACATTCAAGTATTTGTAATGGCTGATAACTCGCAACAATGCGATTTTTGCACAAATGTGATGGCATACTGTGCCAAAACTTAAGACAGTTTCGTATGAAGATGTCTCTACGAAAATTGTGCAATGGATCATATTTACTAGCCGAAAATGTAGACAATTTGGCACAGTTATAGTTTGAGCGCCAGCTATCAGAAAAACTTTTCAGCTGTCTTTTAGTTGACAATTTTCTATTTTCAGTTTGGTGGACTGGAATCCATAATCACAGGAATTTGCGACGAATTTCCTAACAGTATTGGCACGAAGCGAGAGTGGTTTGTTTTGGTGCTCGTCATATACTGCTACTTTGGCAGCTTGCCCACCGCCACCTATGTAAGTAGCTAAATATATACACCAAATTTTAGAAACAGTAATTAGATATCAGCTGAAATGTTTTTACCACATTGTGAACAAACACGGGAATATGTTTCGTATAAAATGTTTGATTTTTTGTAGGGCGGTCAGTATCTCATTGAATTCTTTGATTATTATGGTGTGAAGCTTACCTTGATATTGACTGTTGCAATAGAAGCTGTCGCTGTGTGCTGGTGTTACGGTAAATGGGTTACCGAATTGATTGTTTATCTCTATGCGCTGGAACATTCGTGTGGCATATTAGTAGTTCTAGTGGCTAAAAAATGTGACGTCACTTTTTGCGTAGCAAACTGTAAGCCGACAAAACCCAAACTTCAGTGTGTGACCATATAGGCTGTTAATCTAAGCGAACAAAATTTTTCAAAGATTGACAAATAAAATTTACAAGATACAAGCAAAGTGTTTTGCAAAAAATTGAGCTTCCGCTGAACGATTATATTTAAATAGTATATCTAAATCAGAGATCTGCTGCGCAGCACACAATTTGGCGTGAGTAATCAAGAGTTTGCTTGTAAGGTTTATTAAACATTGCGTCAAACGTCGTGCAGTTACCTGTCTGCTAATGACAGTAAAATTACTTTTCAGTCAAAATTTTAGCAATAATTTAAGACTATTGTTGCACTGATTCCCTGCTACGGGAATTTAACGCAGAGGTTCTCTCTTGGAGGGATTAATTTCTTAGTCGTTAATAGTGGAATAAAATTCCCGGTTTAGAATTCCTCAGACAGTTTCTACACACAAATGCCGCACATGCATTACATGGAGTAGCTGCAGATGTGATTAAAAAAGAAATTTACACATAAATTATGCGTAGCTTATCTTAAATCATTGTACATATACATGTACTTGAAAGGCAAGTTTTACAAACAAACTGTGCTAAAGCTTGAACCGAGCAAGCGTAACAGACCTACAATATTTAAGGATATCTTCACAGAAGAAAAGCAAGAGATCTCTTACGATACTATTGCAGTGAGCAAATGTTTCTGCAGAGGACTTTTAAAAACATTTTAAGATGTAGTGCTGAGATCAGTTACGTTTCTGAAAAACGAACTTTCGTCTAGAGTTAATTTCAGCTGAAGGCACACAGTTCTAAGAGATGTCTAGCTCACCAGGACCCTTTATTTCATCTCCTTGACTGTTGTTGTTTGACTTCATCAACCACAGATTCTCAGTCGTAACCATAGGAAAGAAGTGAAAATAAAAGCATTCCGAAGTTTTTTCAAGAAATGAGCACTGTTTCTTTGATCAGAAAGAACACACTAAGTCTGTTCTTTCGGAGAGGCGTGACTTCAGGAACCGCAACATGCTGCGCGTAAATATACATCAATCTTTTATATTGATATTTGGATTGTTTGACCCTAGAGCTAGTAACTGAGTTTTTGTTTCCGACCATGAACGTTATCGTTTTGTATCTGACAAACATTCTTTCATATCTTTACAACAGCGTTTTATCGAGTTATGGTTTGACATTCACTCGCTTAGCTTAGCTTCTCTGATGGGTCGAACGTTTGACCTGATCAAACCGGGCCACGAAGGTTAAATGGACCATCAAATGTCATTGAATGTACAGTTTAAATGCTTGTTGCAGGAGTGGCACGTTTCTCCCAAGATGTCCAGGAAATGTTAGGGTATAAGCCTGGAATAGCGTGGAGAATTTGTTGGACTTACATCAGCCCAGTTTTTATTATTGTAAGTGCTTTAATAACACGTCTAAAATGTTCCAACCAAAGCGCATTGTTACTACTAAAAATTAGCTTCAAATACTGAGAACTCATAGCATTTACAAAGAATCTAATGCTGTATGTTTCAGATAATATTTATATTTTCTTTGGTTGACTTGAAACCACTGGCAGTTGCATTTTATCAGTATCCTGACTGGTCTATAATGGTTGGATGGTGCATGCGGCTGTCATCACTTCTGTGTATTCCGCTGTATGCCTTCTACAAGATTGCAACATCAAAAGGAAATTTATGGGAAGTAAGTGCGCGAAGAACGAAACTTTCACTGTTTTAAAATGTCTTGTTTCTTGTTTTAAAATGATAGCAATTTGTGACAACATGTTTGCACGGTGGAGCACTGAACGGTATTTTCATACCATTGGGCATAGCCTGCTCAGTTTTAAAAAGGAATGCCATGTAGGAATCCGTGGAAGTGTACGGAAATAGCTGAGTGAACACTGGCATTTCCATTACAAAATGAGATGAAATTTGATCATTTCTGGTTTCACATCTTGTTATAAGGAATGTTTGGATTATAGCGCATAAAAGCAAGTCTAACTCCCCGTGAGCGAGAAACTCAGCCAACATTAACCACTCCTATTATGCATCACCAGCGGAAAAGAAAGGAAGAAGCACCTACAACTGAACTCATTCCATGTGTGAACAGTAATGATTGATTAATTGATTGTTGCAGCAAACTTGCAGAGCTTTAAATTTGTAAAGTGTATTGAAATAGATTAATAATGTTCTTGTACTGTAAACTTTGAAGTGCCCCTAAAATCGTAATTCGTTACCGATAAAAAGAAAAACCGTTGCGAACGAAGTTGGAAACCAGTCTTTGACGAGTGAAAAACTCAATAGCACTCATAAATAATTGTGAGTTGGGACACTTACCATTTGTGGCCATATGTGTCTATTAAGCTAACCAACTTGAGCTTTCTGATAAATATAAAGTACCATCCAGTCACTGCACATGCATGGACCTTGAATGTCGTACATTTGAGACCTTAATTTCTAAATTTTTCTTGCTAAAGCTTATTTCATACACCTAATATCACAATGAAACATAAATTAATTTAATTATGTGCACAATTGAACTACATCAAACTGTTACGAGGTTTCCAAACAGTGTTAATGCGTAACATTTTATGCTGTCACTGGGTTAGAATAACATGGTACTCCTCTATTAGCGAGTAGGAAACATTTCAGAAACGTAGGCTCGCAGACACTTTTAGTCGAGGAACTGCAGCTATGTGCAAATAATAAGGTATTTGACGCTGAATATTAAATATGGTCATGCTTAGCCAAGGATCAGCTAAATCTTGGTCACACACTAGTTAACAAAAAACCTCAACTAATTTATCAAAATTTAAGTTAAATGTAGCGCTTTCTAAATACTTATTATTTGATAACAACTGATGACTGAATTAGAAAAATGAATTCAATTAAATAGAAAAGCGGTTAATCGGAACAATCAGTTAAGATTTAAGGTAGCGCTTGCATTATTGGGATTATTAATGTAAGATTTGGGCAGGTTGTTCAATTTTGAAGAAATCCTAAGTGAGTCTATGGCTGGCGGGCTATCTTGTGACATAATATCGGCACCTAGGATTCCAACAATTGGATCGCTTCCTTTTGGCTTAAAAATTCAAAATATTATTTGAGCTTCACACGATACACTTGAATTTCCAGATTGAAAGAGCATAAGAAGAGCTTTAAAACGATGTGAATATCTCTTATCTACGGGGTTTCTATCAAAAGTTACAGGCGGTTGAATCTATGACAAAGTTACGTTTACCATTTCCAACGCGAACGGCAGTGTAAAAGCCAATAGTTCGGAAATGAATCCTACAGGGCTTTTCAAAATGCTTTTGTGTTGGATTTGTTTATTATTGTATGAAATACACTGTGTGACTTATTAAAAGCATAATATTTGCGCAAAACTGAAGTGATTAGTGCTATATTTTTCATTTTGGTTTTCTTATAACTGCTACCACCAAAGTCGCTCAAATTTTACATGCACGTTTATTGGAAGGGTACGCAGGGGCATTTTTTAGTTTAGCTTCTGGTTAAATCGTATATTCAGATTCTTCAAAGTTTTCGAATATTCATAAAATGAAACTGAAAGCTGCATAAATAAAAAAACTGAAAAAAATTGCCCCTGCGCTAGGTTTATCTACACTTTTGTGCAAAATTTGAGCTAATTTCATTCAGCCGTTAATCAGTGACATCGTTTTGAAAATTTCAGCTTATCCCTGTTGTGTTAGTCGCAAGCCAAGCACTGGATTATTTAAATTCTATATATTGCTAGCATTTAACACAAGCTACCACTGCTGAGCGTTTGAAGTAGATTCGTTGAAAAATAAACTCGGGAGAACCGTTCCCGGTAATGCAAGCGCCCCCTTAAGATAAGAAAAGTCAGATAAGCGGTTGATCCAAAAAGCTACGGAATAGTGTAACAATTACGAATAACATTAATAGATAATTGAAAAATTGCAAAAACAAGAAACTTATCTTAAATCATAGACTAGTTTATGGTTAAGTAATAAATCAAAGCTTTTTCCAAATGTGTTTTCTGCATTTGCTTTCTCAACTTGGCTAAAATTACCTAATTTTAATACATGTATACTAACTGATAAAATGAGTACGCTCATCATTTTTACTTTTACGTTGTGAAGGTTATTTCTGCATCTTATTTACGATGAAAAAGCATATATTCCATGTTCTATGCATACAATGCATTCAATGCTGCGTTCATTGCATATATTCCACAAAGCACTCATTGACAAGTGCAAAGGACAAAAGGTATCCCCTCTGTAGGGGACCAGGACGGGGGAGCAGCATGTACTAAAGATAGCACCCGGTCCAGGGGAGGGACATTCAAGTAACAGTGTTGAGGGAGTGTACTAAACAATAGCTCCCTGTAGAGGGAGATAACAGTCATGGAACAGTGTTTAGGAAGTGTACTAAAGAATAGCTCCTGTCTAGGGGAGCAATAGCCAAGGAACAGCATTATGAGGTGCTATTGAATATCTCTTTCTGTACGATGTGCAACATTCAAACTCTTAACTCCTTACAATAACTGTAACAAAAATTCGAAACCCGTTTTTATTAGATATTACAGTAGAAAAGCACAGCAAAACTATTTACTCATATAGCCTAAAAATGTATCAATGTTATTACTCATTGCGCCATTGAAGTTCAAACAGCATCGGCGGCAAGCTGAAATCCAATGTAAGTTGCAATATCTGGCTATATAATTGGGGATGTCTTCATGGTCCGTACAGCAAATCAAAGGTACTATATCCTTTGCTACGGTGAAGGATGGTATCCCAAAATCCTACCCAACTTTAAATACATTAAAATATAGGTCTCGGGAAGAAACCGACTCGTGTATGGTGTTGAACTGGGAGGTTCCTTTACTGACTACAGCCTTGACTCTCTCGTTCTGCAAAATTTGGCATACATCATCCAACGTGTTTTGAAACGTTAGCAGCTGAAAGCTGTGACTTCGACTAAACCGAATCCACCGTATGAACGAAACACTCTGTGCTGTTGTTCAAACCTGAGCTTGTCGAAAAATCAGGAGGCTCGGCTAACGAATTGATCGTGAAAGGGTATCGAATATGAGAGTTCGGAATGAAGGGATGCTTCCAGTGCGAAGAGTCCCACTTGGTTACTCCAGTCCGATGCAGTTCAACTTTAGGACAGCGAACGAAGATGTAGACATTGTAGAGTTGACAAAGCGAAGACAGTACTATAGCAACAAGCGATAACCAGATTTCAGAAAGTAAGAAGTTAAGCTCAGCAGCCCTACGCTAATTACATCTGGCTCAAGATGGACCTAAACACCTGCTTCGCAAGCATGGAGAATCAGCTGACCATTGCTAATTGCAGCGTTTCTGAACACCTGGCTCAGAAGCCTACCAATAGAAAAATGCTAATTATTGGCAATATTGATTCCTTACCACTTAACCTAGATTGATTGACATTGATTATTCAAACAATAATAATTGTTGTGTAGAGTTTGTGATGTACGTCGCCTAAATATTTGCGAATAAACTGATTTGTCTTGAAGATTATTAGGTTTCTACGCGGTGTGTGATGCCAAAGATTCTTCTAAACGGTACGCGCTCAACTAAACTAAAGTTTTAGCATAAACTTTACTGGACAGACATTCAAATTCACAAAATAATTTCAAATGCAAAATATAAATTCAGACATCAACAAACTGATAAACAACTTTGGTCGAAATAACGCCCAACAAATACCCGGTAAAAGGACCGTAAGAGTTTCCGGAACGGACTCACTCTGAAACACCCAACTTTAGATCTGAACTTTGATCCAACTCTCAAAACATTGATTATGCTAAGCCAAAGCTTAGACAGAATTTCAATTTTGATTGAGCGTTATGCAAAACAGCAACCATTTTTAGTCTAGGCTAGAATATTTTTCTACAGTTGTTCCACTGCAAACATATAGGAACAAACAATACCTACATGTCTAACACCTAACATAGGTAAACAAATTGGGATAATATCAACCATATTGTCGCAAGGTATCCATTAAGTAGGGCAAAAACAATTTCTGAACCAATGTTTGCTATTGTAGATGAGTCAGCCGGTTGTAGCTAATTTCAATTACCTCGATTTCTTGAGAACGCGGTGCATATATTGCTAACTGAGTTAGTTTAATCCAGTAATTGCCAGTTGTCCCAATAATCGGTGAGAGATAGGAATGGGGCTTTCTCACTGAATACCCGTCAGGTGTTTAAAATCCCAATATGCGCTGTTTAGCCTGTTTGTGCAATGCTTCTAGGCTTCTGGCATTTTGGTTGGTTTCTTTGAAGAAATAATTTCATCTGCACGACGGTGAGCAGAACGTTCACTGCCCAATGAAAGCACTATACCAAATCGTTATTTAGTAATGCTTCCTCGTCCCATTTTCCGCCAGTTATCGTATTCTCTTTGAGCAAGAGTACTTAAGGCAACCGTTTTCAGCAACTGAACAGTTATTACAGCTCGGGGTGGGAAAATTTTTGTGTTTAATTTTATTATTTCATTGTTTTTTATTTCTGGTTTGGTTTTTGTTTTTTCTATTTTTTATTTATTTTTTTGTGAGACAAGGTTTAGTACAACAACACAAACAAATCATTACAAGATTTTGAACAGCTCTTGGGTGGGTGGCTGGTAGCCGATATGACCAGTCCGGGACGGTTTGACACAAATAGCGAAGACGTATTTGGGTTATTTTTTGTCTTTGGGTTTAAACACTTTGGGAATCATTGTTGTTTAGAGACTTATCCAGTTGATTGTCGGAGTGTGGGCGCTAGGATTGTGAGCTTTCAGCGTATTGGAGCTGGAATTACTCATGCTGCAATGGAGGCACGTGATCCTAGGACATTGTGCAACAAAGATGCGTGCACTTTAATTGCATCGTAATCAAACCAACATATTTAGTCAGAAACCGGAGTAAACCATGGCGTCATCGATCCAGTATTTTTTTGCTTGGACACTTTTGAACTCTTCTGCGTACTGTCCCAGAATTTTTTTTGCACAATTTGCTAAAAAGTGTGCTCAGCGGAAAAATGCTATGATTTAAAATTTGACTTTTCTACAACTTTCAGAGATGCAGGTTATAAGATGCTAGAACTTAATGTAGATTAGCAAGCCCAACTAACTAGGGAACGGGGGTCTAGGGGCTGAGCCTTCAGAAGCAATAGACTTTCCATATAGTATTTTCAAGTCATTTCCAAGAGAAAATTTCAAATAATATTTTGAAAACTGCTCATTTTGTCTAAATTAAGTCCTCACTGCTTTTCATAAAAACAAATTAATGCTGGTTTGAAATTTCATCAAAAATTACGAACATAGTTTTCAGAAAATGATTAAAGGTTCCAATCTTTGGCTTGGCAATTTTCAGCCCAGAGCATCTGTATTTTTACATGCTTTTTTGAAGGGGTAAGAAAACACGGATAAAACTCATAAACCTAGCTGACAAGAAACCTCATATTAAAGTTAGCATTATTTACTAGTGCGTGTAAACGTCTGCAAAAACTGCCAAACAAACAATAAAATTAGGCAATCAGTCATATTTCATAACATGAATATGCAATGCTAGTTGCACATACAGGCTAGATTAACTAAAGTCTGACAGTCAGACTTTAGTTAATCTAGCCTGTATGTGCAACTAGCATTGCATATTCCCTTACTGCAGTTTCGAGTTTTAAATTTGTTTAACCGCTTTAGGTCTATTTTCAATATTGCAAGTTTTGTGGAATATTAGTCAGTCAGACGTGTTAAGCCTAAGTCTAAGACTCTAAATTTACAGTAATCCATAGAATTTTACAGTAATCCTACAGTATTTCTACAGTAATTCTGCAATAGTCTAAGTTACGGTTGTGAAGTTGGCAGTACATGTCTAGAAGTAGTCATATTGTAGTTTTGTGATGTACTTTAATTAGATAACCGCTATTTGAAATAACAGGTGTTGGGATTTATATTTTGACATGTCAAACAATCAATCATTCTGAGAGATGTAAAGGGTTGGCTTTATTGATTTTTTCCACTATATAAGTCTCTGTACAAACCAGTTAGGGGCAGTTACGTTGGGGTCAAGTCGTGGGTAGGTCGACTAGTTCCACCATTATCTGGAGAAGGGCATATTTTCATAGTTTTATACTTTGTTGAAGTCTAGTTTATAGATTGTGTTATCATTTTTTCCTAATTGTTCGCTGTTGCATAATTTCTAGTGGATTCACAATAAAGCTGATTTTGTACCCTTTCTAGTAGGTTTTACAGTAGAGAAGACCTGTAGGATGAAGTCTTGACATCACACACCTCAGACCTGAACCTGCACCTAGTTCTCCTAAATTACACGCTTTACGTACAAACTTTGGGAAAGCTGTTGCGGGAACTTTTTAAGAGTTTTGTGTTTGGCCATTTTGTGCTGCAGAAGCGTTCAAAGTCTAAACTTGAAAATTTTGAGAAAATCGGAAAATGTTTACATTTTTCTCAAAATATTGAGCTTGCTCGTTAATTAAACAATTTCAGAAAAATTAGCCCTTGGGAAATCTTTTCTTTTGGAGCCTAAACTGGTTGCTTTTCTTTAGCTTTCGCACACTTCGAGAAATCGGCCCATGTTCACAACTTGTTTTCGTGTTATCGCATGTCCAAGTCGAACAGTTGAATTAAGACGATCGTGCTCTGCCTACTTGCATTGCAGCAAGCACATTCTGTGCTTAAAATGGTCTAAAAATTATAGTTGAGTAAATTATATAGTCTTTCAGAGTTTGCTGTATGAACTGTAGCACCATCCCACATTCAACCATTCTAGTCTTTCTAGATTCAGTTTAACCAAGAGTACATAATATAAGAGTGTGCCACTAGGCGCACTCTATGTTATCAGAGCAAAAACTATGCTCGAACCTCTCGTAGCGCAGTGGTTTCTTACTGCGCTACAAGTGGAGGATCATGTCAAGTCTAGAACTTGAACAAAAAATAAGCTCTAGCACCGTATTTCAAATATCCCTCCTGGGCAATTTACCGAGATTGCCAAGAGGTGGCCGCCTGCTTGGTGGAGCTACCACAGCACCTCCATTACGGTGGACGTACTGATGGCCTTGTAGAACACCTCGGGTAATTGCTATGGCAATTATTCAGTGTCAAGCATCCCCTTCCCTCAAAAAATGCATACGTTCTAAGCTGGCACTACCCCTAACCGGAGCACCGACTGGGGTGAGGTGGCTGTAAAAACTATGCTCTGCTCGCTAACGGCCCGCCCCCCCCCGCAAATCAGACCCATCACTTCAACGAATTTTGAGCGCTATGTTTGTGTTCTAAAGCTCGAAGCAGGCACAAAATTCACGTACGCACTGCTTGTGTTTTCGAGTTATAGTCTTGTTATAGCACATAAACATAGAGCGAGTGAGCGTTCCCCCATTTCGACTAAGTACTTATTGGCGGGGGGGCCGTTAGCGTGCAGGCAGAGCATATGTAGTTTTTGCTCTGATAACATAGAGCTTGCCTGGCATACTCCTATCATTTATGTACTCTTGGTTTAACTTAAGTCGAAATCATGCAACAAATATCAAAGTCTTCTATAATATTGAGCAAGTAACTAAATGGGAATGAACAAATATTAGAATATTCTTTCGAGTTATTCGTTTATCCTTGAACAGTACACAGCTATTCGAATATTCGTAGTAATCGCCAATAATTTCAAACTATTTCTTACTGATTCTGCATTTGTGCCCATGCTTCAGTAGTTTCAGCTTCAGCTTCAGCTGCTGAGACATCAGAATTATGCATCAGAATCAGATGCTGCTAGATTACAGTACTGGTCAAAATTAGATTCCCTTTGCATGCGCGTGCACAGGCAGTGAACGCGTGCGCAGGCAGTGCTTGCAGTCACTGCCTGCATATACTTACCTATATACCTATATGTTAAGTCAATGCTTATGTGGCCTGCTTTCTGTTTTCTGATGCTTTCAAAAGCAACTGCAAGGCAAGCACTACGTACAGACAGTTTTTGTATTGCCATGTCTATCTACCTATCAGCTGCTTTTCAAAAGAAAGGTGGCATTTCCGTAGACATAGCTGATCCTTATTAACTGCCTCTGAGCAATATTTGTGAATAAAAAGAAGGCGTCGCCTTGTCTCCTTTGTGTAAAAATGGACTGTGCACATTAGCTGCATAATTTTCGAAAAGAGAGTAGATTGGTGCTCTCTAAATTCGAAAGAAATATCAAGAACAATTGAAATACAAACTGGTGATAACTATAAAAGGAAACATGTTTGATGTTTGTGTTTTTACAAATAATCTTACATGAATATTTACACATCAGCACATCAAAACTGCTACTTTTATGGTAAATATATAAATTATCATTATTGCTAATTAAAAAATGCAAAATTACAAAGGAAGCCGGTTAGTTTGGTTGGTTTTACAGATTATTTTTAAGCACATTATACGCTTTTACGTTTTTGGAAACTTAATAATTTGTATTTTAGTTTACTATAATTTAAACGTGTGAGAGTGTGTCAGCTGTTTATATGTTTGTTTACAGTTATGTGTAAAATTAGAGGAATCCAAAGCTTCATTGACATCATTTAAATCTGTATAACTGCTTCTGTTATAATATGTACATACGCTAAACGCAGAAAAGCGTTACGATCCCAATTGTCGGTTTATCTGACGGTTTTGTTTGTTCTCTGCATTTGCAGGATTCCTTTATATATATACAACAATATATACTTGTACAAAAACTGCAGTGCTTGCCTTGCAGTTGCTTTTGAAAGCATCAGAAAACAGAAAGCAGGCCACATAAGCATTGACTTAACATATAGGTATATAGGTAAGTATATGCAGGCAGTGACTGCAAGCACTGCCTGCGCACGCGTTCACTGCCTGTGCACGCGCATGCAAAGGGAATCTAATTTTGACCAGTACTGTATGAGTGACAGACCCAAAGTCCAACTTTTTGCAAACTTTACATTTGGCAAAAGTTTTAGCTCAAGCCCAGTTTTTGATCCTCCAACTTCCGGTTCCAAATTCTACCGGATCCGGTTCCGGTTCCAACCGGTTCTAGTAGAAAGGGCCCCAGCTCACGTAAAACTCGAGATTGCGGTCAAAGCACTTTACCATCCGATTAGCTTGGCTTCACTTAGCTTTTTTAACAAGGGCGACTTCGTTACTGTATGAAGTTTTTACATTATTGCTATCGAGTAAATAAATTTGCATGTTCGCATTAGGCAGGTCCGTAAATTTTGCCAGTAGGGTGCGGATCGAGCCTAGCAGGATTTTATAAGGCAGATAGCATCCGACCCATCTTCATCTCTGTGGGAGGGCAACTAAATATTTTGCCCAAAATTTTGTTCAAAATCACCTAAAACCGCTTTTCGATTCGACTTTTTGTTGACAGTTGCAGCAAACCTACACTTCGTTGTTCGATCTTTCATTAGTTACGCCATTACCTTTACTTCATTATTTCCGTTGTTCTCGCTATTGCGCTTTATAGGATACACAAAATAAATGTATTTATTACACAATAAAGCAAACAAGTCACAGTTAATCGCTGTACTGATTTGTAGCGTTCTCCCCTTCGAATGGTTAGTGACAAACAAAGAAAGTTTACAACCGATTTAGGTTAGAAACTAAAATCATCACCGGTTGTTTTAGAATTTTTGAAGTTTAAAAGAAGTAAGGAATGTTGCCCAGTTTAGAAGCTCTCCAGCAGAAAAGTGTCAAACATTAAACACTGTGTTAAAGCAGGGAAGTTTTCATTGCCATAATGTCTTGTTTCTCAGTAAGTTCATTCTCGATTGCCGCACTTCGTTCTTTGTGCGAAATCCGTGAAGGGGAATTGCATCGACTTTGCACAGCACTGCAGGAGCTAGCCTTCAGCAAGGCTCGTTGAGACTCCGAGGGTTTAGGGGGACGGGGTGGTGCCGACGTACCCGTAGACTGAAAAAATGCCCCGCAGGTGCCGCTACAGAAGGGGCACAGGGAGAAAATGGCACCAAAAGCCCCGTTCAACCACCTGTCCCAGGGCCGCAGGGAATGGGCCCAGAGGGGAAGCCAGCGCCAGGTGCGCAGAAAGGGAGGCAGCCAGCGAGGGGCCGTCACTTGAGCACAATTGATCAGAACAACTATGGAGAAAACCCCCAGCAGAGGGACACCAACGCAGAGCAGATAGAGCCCACCCGCCAGGGATAGGGCAAACACAGCTACGGGGAGCAGGAAAAACATCGCCACCACATAGAGGATCACAAACCATCGGTACTTGGCCGTCGTATTGCCCAGAAGCTTAGCTAGCCCGATGGGGGCCCGTCTCATAAACGGAATCGGGTAGAAGATTAGGATCCCTGTCAGGTTGAAGAACAGGTGACAGAGGGACAGCTGCAGGGCCGCGCCTAGCGTCAGCGGAGGACTGGCCAGCGCAGCCAGAACGCTGGTAAAGGTGGTACCCACATTGGCGCCCAGGGTCAAGGGGTACATCCGTTCCAGACTCAGAACCCCAACTCCAACCAGGGGGGTCAGAGCGGAGGTGAAAACGGAGGAAGACTGGAGTAGGATTGTGAGAAGGGCCCCCACGATGATGGCCAGATAGCCAGTCAGCCAGGTGAACGGCTGGGGTAGTTCGGAGTTGACCGTCTTTCGAATCGCTCGGGCCACTTTCCCCTGAAGCATGGAGTGGAGCACTTTGACGATGGAAATCAGACAGACCACCAGAACCACCAGAGAAACGATCAGCAGAATCACACCGACAGCGGTGTTGTCCAGGCTGGTCCCGGCGAACAGGTGACCACCTGAAACAAGAAAAATCAAGCATAACTATTAAAACCTTATTTAAATTTTATTTAAATTTAAATTTAAAAGATTTAAATTTTTGGCCTGAATTTTTGTGGTCGACGGTGCTGCAGTGACACTTCCTAGTTTCTAGTGATGGGCACTGGATATCCGGATAAATTTTATAGCCTGATAACATCCGATTTGAGAAAAATTTAAAGATATCCAACAATCCAACAACCAGATAAATCGCCGTAATGAACAGAAAATGGTAGGAATTTTTGTATCATTTTATTTGATTTAGTCAATATTTTTTCGACAGTTTTCTTTTTCAATAATTGAATAGTGGTTTCAAACACACTCATTGTTAGTATACTTCAGTTTTAAAACAAAATGCGCCTAGCGGAAGCTCAGTTGGAGGGCGCCGGAGCCACAGTCTGAAAGCTGTCGGTTCGAATCCCACCCAAGGAATTAAATTTTAGTTTCTCAAGTACCGAAGTGACAACTTCATTTCTTACAACCACAGTACGGTTTGGACACATACCTAGCTTCACTTCATTTGGGGCATATTTCAAAGACTTCCAAATCGAACACATTCTTCCATGATCCTGCCAGGAGAACTTAATTATTAATTAAAGAAATTTAATTGTCACTCCAGCGCCTCTGAGATTAAACTTACTATAAATTTACAGCAATTTTGAAACCTACATAACGATTTTTCTATCACAATTTCTTCTTCCATCGTCCTATTTTCGGGCAATTCCAGTAACATCATTTTGGGTACAGAGACAGCATCAACCTTGCAATAATGCTTTATCAAATCTACTGTCTTATTTTCCGCAAACTGTTTCATAGCTATCTTCTTAATGATGGATTTGTCCAGCTAAAAACAAAATGAAATTAAACAATACTAATAATAATGTTGTTAATTAATAATGATAATAATAATAATAATAATAATAATAATAATAATAATAATATACTAATAATAACAATAATAATATAATTAAAAATTAGTATGTGACATTTTTAGCTTGGCAAAATCAAAACTTCCTTGCAATTTCTTTTTAACGTGGCTTTTCAACCAAGCTGCTATTAGTTTTTCTTGTTTTTTCGAGATCTAGCTATCTTTATTTAATATCATCATCAATAATTTTTCCATTTCAGATTTCAAACGAAAGTTCCGGCTTTCCAAATATCATTTCAAAATGCATTCCAGATACAAAACAAATACCTATAATTCCTAATTTTTTATCAGTCAAACTACGAACGCAATTTTATCGGTTACACAGCTGGCTAGCCTACCTCGCATCGCTTAGTTTATTTAATCTTTTAATTCATACTTACGTAAGCGAAATTATCTCTACCTGAATAATTCGATTGGTAAAGGGTTTAGTTATCACTGACAGAAGTTGAGGCGGTTTCTGAGCATTAACATCCGATAAATTCATCGAATTCACAATCCAGCTGGTCAGGCGAAATAAGTATCCTAAAATTCAAATTAATTAATTAATTAAAAATTAAAATTAATTAATTAATTGAATTTACAGAATTGGAGGCTTAAAATTTTGAATGAAAAATGATGAAATCATTTCATCATCAAGTTGACGAAAAAGGATCCCTTGGAAGTCCATACATTAACATGAACACTGATTCTGGGAGGGGGGGGAGTACTGTATCGATTTTGGTATAAATGTTGCCTGTAATTGTACCTGTTCCAGAATGGCTAGAGCACTGAATTATACGAAAAACTTGGATTTGGTATAATTAATTAATATTTATTATTGGGATCTATATTAATATTAATTAATTTCTTGATCAATCGTCTTTCAGCGATTTCGATCTCAACCTATTGATATATTCATCAATAAACACAATTCTAATTAGTATAATTAACTAATCCGATTATGTCACATGTTTTGCGAAAACATTTTAGGAAAGTTTTTATTCCTAAATGACAGCTGTATGAAATGAAATTAGTGAACTTTTGTTTCAAACGGACGGGTATCCAGCAGCTCGACAGGTGTTGTAGTTTTAAGGAAATAACCGAATTTGATCGATGTAACTTTAAAACTTCAAACAGAACAGCTGACCTTAACTGCTGATAATTTATTTAAAAAAGAAATGCAGGGACAAATAGCTTCATAGCCGTGACACTCGCCAAATGAACGGTTTGCAGAAGTCTGTGGTAAAACGTGATCAATTTCCCGATTAAAAACGAGTGAAATTATAAATTAGGATTCAAAAAGGGTTAACTAAAACTAAAATTAAAAAATTCGAACTATTTCCTCGTTGAAGTTGAACAATTGCAATTTGCAATATCTCATTCCTTTATTTTATTTCTTGTTGCAGATGATGACCATCCAAGCCAACACTTTTCTATTTTGTTCCCATTCAAAGCGCGCCACTTTGTTTGGCTTGGATTCCAAACTTAAGCTGGGTTCGATTGTATCTAAGTGGCTCAAGCGGCAGAGCGTGGGTCTAGTCAACCGAAGGTTGCGAGTTCGACTACATTTTTCAGGTCTAAGGTGCTGTAGTGACATCTTTCATTCGTTCGTCAATTATATCTGGTATAAACTTTACCTCCAGCCACCTCAATCGGCAGCAGAATTAGGACTGAAAGCCAATTGAACATATCGTGAACTGTGGCGCCGGCAAAGGCTCGTCGAAACTCATGGGCTTGACCCGAGTGTGCCACACTGACCAGAGTATTGGTGAGCGAAGTCCCAATGTTGGCCCCCATCACGATGGGAATTCCGGAACGAACATCGATTACTGAAATTAAGCAAAACGGAAAAGGTTGTAGAAAACTGGATAAAACTTAGCATAGAGCAACATTTACGGACAGTTCTCTAATGATGCAAGTAATCTTACGTACTATAGAAATAGACATTAAAAGAAGTATATGTATCTAAATACATAAGTGAGTTGGAAAAATAACATTCAGTTGTGATTGCTTGTGAAACAGTTTCATATCTGCTATTTATTTAGTTTAATTAATAAGTAATTACTAATTAACAAATGTTACATAACATTACGTCGATTGATAACAGGCCATGCAACACAAATTTGATTCTTGCCCAGCTTATTTCTGTTCACTTTGTTCTTTTCCTTTCTTTAACTTATTTTTTGTATTTTAACTATAGAACAAATTAACAAAGACAGACCAGGCAAACGATCAACATGCGTTTTTTATGTCCTTACTATAACTTATTCCTATACTTCTATAACTATAATCTTTCAGGGTTTTCAGCATCTTTCTTTCTTATTTCAGTTATGAAAACATTTATTCAGAAAATGATTTCCCCATTGCACGTTTTTTTCATGAGGAAGCCTCGGCTCGACAGACTGAAACTATTTTCCTTTTTTAGTTAAGAGAAATTCCAGATTTTTCCAGTTTCTAAATGAGCTTATCTCAAGGCATGATCTGCAAGGCTCATGGGAAATTTCAGTTCCCAATTTAGACTATGTAAAAAGTGATAATGCATTTTTCCAGAACAAACCAGATTTTTAACGCCAGAAAAAAGCAGCTACAAGCCAGCTTGTGCTTGTACCCTACAAAACTTAGCTACATAAACATGGAAACTCACTATCCGGTGCTGAAATAACAAAAAGTATTAAAATCTTTCGTTTTTCACAGATTTTTGTCCTCAACTTATACCTACCTTTTTAGGTTTGTTTAACTTCATACCCATCCAGTAAACCCAGGACCCGTGAACAATCTGACAACCGAACCGTCACGCTGCCACAAACTGAAACTTTAAACAGAAGGCAATGGATTAGAGTCGGCGATAAATGTTGTGACAGTAAAAATTAAGTTAAACGTTTGGCTGGATTTTCAGATTAATTTTTCCATCAAATTTTGTCAAATTTTAAACGTGGCAGACGCGAAACGAATCCAGCTATACAGACTGTAAGGCTACGGGCCCCAGCCAGCTCTGTCAGTAGGTAGAAAATGGGCATTCTAGCACAACAGGCGGGGCGCACACACAGCACACCAAGAAAGAGGGGACACCAAATCTGGGGGGGGTCACAGAAGTGACATACTCTGAGCGGCCACCATCGAAACCAGGATTGAGGTGGAGGTGGAGGAGCTTTGGAGCAAAACCGTCGCCAGAACGCCCATCATGAGTCCGGCAACCGGATTCTGGAGCAATTCGGATTCCCGAAAAACCTGACCGGCCGTCCGACCGCCCAAAAGTCGGAAAGCCGAAGCCAACAGATCCAGGGAGCAAACGAAAAAGTAGAGCAGCATAAGGAGGGCGGCCACCCGGCCAACTGCCTTCAGTATGATGGCGGAGCGACCGCAGTGGGAAATGTCTGAAACAGAAAAAAGAAATATAGAAATTAAGTTGTTTTAGGAAATCGGGCGAAATTATTTTTGGGACATTTTAAAATTAAGTATTCGAATTCGAAAAGAGTAAGAAAATAGCAAAAGTCCAGTTAACTGTTATCTTTCTGTCATCAGTATGGGAATAGGCAGAGTAGCTTGCTGTTCAATTTTTCATTTATATAACTACGAGCTCTTGGGAGCCAATTTTATTAAACATTTTCAGTCGCGGATGTTTTATAAACATTATCCACAAAATCTACAAACATTTTCCGCATTTCGTGAGATCCGAAAAGCCTTTTACCTCCAAATTCTTTCTAATAAAATTAGCATTCACCTTTCCACGGTGTGTGATTTTCCTCGTCATCGTCAATATCTGGCAAAGCCCAGACGTCTGTTTCACTGTTTGTAGTACAGGTGCTGCTTCCCTTGCCAGAATCATCGATTTCCAGCACGAAATCTTGATCACTCTTATCACTCATTATCAGATCTGTCAAAGGCGGCTCCTCTACCTTTGTCTTATCATCTGGAGCTGGTCCTTTCTTTTTAATAAAATCGTCCTGAAATAATGAAAAAATTGAAGTAGTAAATGAAAAATAAAGAAACATACACACAGCTTAATCAGCCGCTAACAACTGATTATCCTATGTACCAAGAAATTTATTTCCCGGAATTGTTGCTAGCTTTAACAGATGCCATACCACTTGTGAAGTTATAAAACGAAATTGATAAAACAATCGCTAAAATTTGTTGAAAGTGGACAATTTTTGGTAAGAATTGCTATGGGATCTACCCTTTTTTCCTTTCTGGACGAGAGGGTCTACCCTGTTTCCTTCTCGCTGAGGGAGTCTACACCGTTTTCTGTCCTTCTGAGGGGAGATCTGCATCCCCCATTCCACCACATTATCCTACGCTAATGACGCGCGTCAATGCGCGTCTATGGATATCAGGAGACCTAACGCGAATCTGCCTCAGGTTACTACGGGGGAGGAGTGTAAACCTAAATCCTCATCCGGACAAGCTATAAGCCCTACCGTCGACAAGGGCAAGGGGCACGGAAAAACTAGCCAAAAGGATAAGCAGAAATGACCGAAAAAAAGAGGTTGTCGTATTAAAATTTCAAATCCGGCTTCACCGAAATTTTTCACTACCATTATTTAGTTTTACAAGAAATGTACCAGCATTTTGATTTTCTTATGAAAACACATATTTTTTGCAAGTTTTTAAAAAGATTATATTTGAAACTTCGTTACTATGATACCAACTATGCGCCATATTAAGCTGATGGCCAAGGTATAAGCCCCTCGAAACAAGCCTCTAGGATTTGACCTTATGTTAATGTTTGCAGGCAACTATTATAATTATATAAGTAGTACAAGCCTAACCGACGCATTGCAGCAGGTTGTTAACTTAACTAAATGCAAAGCAAATAGCTGACAAACGGTAGGTACTCCTGAATGCTTCGGAAGCGCCATTTAAGTTGCCGCTTTTGTTTACCTTTTCAAAATGCCTTGACGCCCATTGGAAGCAGTTATGTCAACACTTTTTGGATTAAAAAAGTGAAAGTTGCATTTCACATGTCTAATCAGCTGAATTTCTGCACCTGCTGTAAACTTTGAATGAAGTTATGCGGTATATATGCCAGTTCCGTGATTTACGGGAAACGACTGGAAATGGAAACTATAATGACTAAGAAATCAAAGTCTAAGGATGGTGACTTTTCAATAAATTTTAAAATTTATGTATAAGGTAAGGCAATTTTGCAGGCTTTTCGAGTTCAGAGGTTGGATTCAACTATATCATTAATATTTGATTAGGATTACCGACATTAGGAAATCTATTTTGATTCTTTGGTTCTGAGTAGAGTGGACTCGAATTAGACCTGCATTTTAAACACTGCTAGTTCCCTAGTTCCCTAGTTAGGAGTCAGACAATTGCCATGTTCACTGTATTACTGTTGTAGCTGTATCACTGTTACTATTACATACATATTACAACCACACATTAACACTAGATCGGATTCTACGGGACCTACTCCTGTGAAATCAGGCCACTACATATTTTTGCTCATTAGATCACCAAAATAACCAAAGAAAGATATTTCACTACATAAGCATATTTTTTAGGATTTGGAAGTTAGGGGAGAGGAATAGGGGGCTTCCATAAAAATTGTTGAACTAATATAATTAAGATTTTAGCGAAGCGAAAATTTCTAATTTTAAAAGTGACAATGCAAAAACCATTATTTTGATCTTATAACGAGTCCAACTGAAAATGGATAAAGTTTTAGAAATTTGACCATAAAAACTCAATTTTTCGATACTGTTGAACCACCGCGGAATATGTGGTAGGGACAGAACGGGGGATCCAAAAAGTTACAAAAATTTCGGAAATTACACAAAGTTTCTGCAAGCATTCCTTGTCATCTCAATTCCCACTCGTCTGTCGGCATTTCAACAGGAAAACTTAACCAATTTTGCAATCAAAAACTTTGTAGTCGCAATAATTTTATAATATTAATTATAGTTTCATTTTATTTTTATGGTCTAATTTGAGTTAGAAAAAAGTAGACAGTAGCAAAAAGCCTTGGAAATTTCTTGTCTTCGCAAACGTTCATCTATTTACTTTACTCCTTATTGCTTATCTTCGAGAGTAATTTGGCATCAAGTCAGGTTGGGCAACTTTGACCTAACAGTTTGTCAACAACCCACGGCTTAGACTGGCGACACCTGGATTGATAACAACTTTTGAACTTTGAACCGCGCAAAGCTGACTTAGTGACTACTTGGCAAAACAAAATTCAAACAAATGTTATCAAAACAAAATTTTATTTCTGTAAATAAAGTTGGTATCTGATTCATATCACCTACGCACGCACCATGAAAGCAAAACATGAGTTAAAGGTTGTTCCGTGTCATAATAAATAACCGGCCCCTTAGAATCAAAACAGGTCGCCTATTTCCAGTAATCAAATCATAAATTCGTTTAATTGGATAACATTTCAAAATAGATTTCCTTCTCCAAGTTTTATAATAATTTGCAGGTTTGTACTTGAAATTTGAATTTGAACATCTTTCTTGCTAGTTGTTTGAGCTGCACATAAATGTCACTTTATGTTCGAAATTGAGACACAAAAAGTTAACACACAGCTTTCGGTTTAAAAGGTCTAGACAAAATACTTGGAGTCTACTTAGGCTACTAAGCCCCCTGACATTTGGTATCAACTTTACAACGGATATTTTTTGAAAGAGGGTGCACAAAAAGCACTTCGCTTTACGATGTTTTTTGATCAGAAAAAACATAGCCTGAAGAGATTTGTCTAATTATCAACATTAATATTTTATAGACTTTAAAAGCTCTCAGATTACTACTTATTAGTTGCAGCAAAGATACCCAATGTCCATGGGTATATACTAAATGTTTTAATTAACTGCAAATAATGATTGTATTAATCACTTTCTAGCCTTTTCATGAAAACAATGGACAGATCTTAATTTACTGGAGTACCATTTGAATTTGAAGCTTAATGTCACAAAAATTTGAAACAAATTCAAAAGTGTTGAGATTTTAAAATTACTGATTGCACTCCACACAATATCCCATGCTGAGCATTCAGGCTTTTTGCAGCTGCACAAAAGTCCTGAAATAGCTTTCTACATTCAAATACCAGATGTGTAGTCACCAGTCGGTAGCATTTTAAAATTACAATGTTTTATGTCTCAATTAATTTATTTCTTATTTATTTATTAGTCTTTATCTCAAATTAATGATATCAAATATAACTGCCTACTATTTGACGTTAGACAACGATACAAAGCTGGTCATAATTAGCTAATTTAAAATAAATTAAACATAAA
This sequence comes from Trissonchulus latispiculum, assembly GCA_030248195.1. Taxonomy (NCBI): domain Eukaryota; kingdom Metazoa; phylum Nematoda; class Enoplea; order Enoplida; family Ironidae; genus Trissonchulus; species Trissonchulus latispiculum. The sequence goes on from JASAND010026829.1 coordinate 62,266, forward strand.
ACAATTGAGGCATTAAAAGTAAATAGCGTAAATTAAGCTGTTCATAATTAGGCAACTAATCATTATGAGGATAACGATACAAACGATAATAAATAATTAAGTTATTAAAAATTGGGCAACTTATAATCAATTTTAAATAATAATAACAATAGTAATAATAATAATAATAATAATAATAATAATAATAATAATTTAAGGCAATTAAGACTTACATGTCGGATCAGATCAAAGCGCTTGAAGATCTCCGACTCCCGCATTTGAAACTGAGAGTAGGCCTCTTTTCACAGGAGACAAAATTAATACTCAAATTGAAGCAACAGAGACAAGCTGAGTTTAACGTCCGCTATTCAGTAGAAGCGGCTCGGTTGAAAATGGCTTGGAAATCAATAGACAAGCTTATAGCTAGAATAAGCTAAAGGGGCTTTCAGACTACGCCTAACATAAAGCTTTCTTCAAATATATAGGGCTCCCCCCTTTACACTTATGAACCGGAAAAAATTCACGTGCACTTCAGGCAAGCAATGATTCAATCTTGAATTGGGGGTGCACGTGTTACGTCTGACTGGCTTTGACACAGCTAATGATTTCTGCGCAAAAGATTGGGCGCCAAAATTTTAAACTTTTCAGCAGAAAACTTTACAGACATTTGAAAAACTATTTCTTTCCAGCCGAAATATCATTGTAAGTTTTGACTATTTAATCGCCCACATTTAGGCTGAAAGTACACGAATTTCGTAAGAACGACTGAAATGATGTCTCTGCAGAGAAATGTGTTGATTAAGGTCGAATTGCTACAGCAACATCCAGTGTGCTGTGCTGGGAGCTTAAAGCAATAAAAAGTTAAATTTGTTCGTGTAATTGTTGAACAGAGGCTTTTATTTAGTATTACATTTTCGACCAGAAAACTCGCATGTAGCCACCGATAACCACCTCTTGCCGGTTAGCAGCTAATCGTATTGCAAAAAATCCAGATTTTGGAAAAATTGCGGTTTTTTCAACTTGTTCAAAAAGAGGGGTCCCCGGTTAACTGAGAGCTGCCAATTACCCAACAGTCAATCAGATTCAATGAATATGAGAGCCTACCTCATACCCGAGATCGTAAAAGCTTAGCTTCCAATTGGAAGCTTTTAATTAATACTGCTGAAACAGAGGCACAGTTAGGTCAAAATCGGGCGGACCTGCCTCTGGGCGGCCTCCCCGGCCTGGCCCGCTTGATCGGCCTGAGCTGTGCAGAATTTCTCATCGGCCTGCCGGTGTCACAGGGAAATTTTTCCCCGTGAAAACTTTCCCCCCGGAAAAATTTCCCTAATGAATTCTTTCCCCCCGGAAAGTTTTCCCTAGAGGTTTCTTCCCCCCGGAAAAATTTCCCTAAGCAGAAATTATTTTGGTGGATTTGTACGCATTAATATATAGTATTAATAGTAGGTAGTTTTAACTACCTATACTTAACAGCTTGCTCCATATTTTAATGTTAAATATCTAATTATTTTAGTATTTACTTGTCAGCATTTAACATTGCAAGAATAACAAAATGAATAAATAAAACAAAAACTTAAGCAAGAATATACAAATTAACTAAGTACAAATGCGAGAAGAATAAGAAACAGCTAAATGGAAAATAATAAACCCTGGCCCTATTTCTTTAAATAGAACAGATTAAAATTGATCCGCAATAAGCGGATTAAATTTTAATCAATCTAGCTAAAATAGTTGTTAAGGTGATGATTCCTTTTGCAGATGCCAAACTTGAACCATCATTGCTTATTCAATGTTTGGTAGGTATATTACAATGCAAATTTTATATCAAAACGTAGCTTTAGCTTTTGAGTTTTGAATGGTGTGGAATATGACTATAATTCATCTTTTTCTTTCACTTTGAAATTGTGAAAATTTTCGTGTTGAACGTTGTATGCAAATTAGACATAGCTACTGCAACGCTTCACAGTATGGCTGACAATTAGAGCAGTAAACTAATCAGTCTTGGTTGTTGCTGGGTGTAAGTTGGTGGGTACAGGCAGCTGAGACATTTATCTGTTTAGCTCGCGTATAATTTTATGATTATTTGGATTATCTTTTATAATTTGAGTTGAAGTTTCGTGAACTATGAGAATGTGTAATTTGAAGTTTGGTTAATTCAAAGATTAAAGTGTCGCGTTCTATTTCTCTAGTACGATCCTAGGCTTTTATTTGAGGGGCACGAGAAGGTTGGTTTAGGCATACACTACCGACCAGTAGAACCTGTAAGTAGTCATTAAGTGTCGTTTATTTAGTAATATAGCAAAGTTTCTTTTATTTTTACAAAACTGGCGACCGTTTCATGCGGTAAATGCCTAAATTTTCTCCCCAGTCAGTCGTGCCAGATTAAAAGAGCAAAAAGAAAAAGTTTTTTTCAAAAATTTGCCTGCTTTTCAAGGCTCCTGAAGTTGACGAATTTTTTTGATGTCTCAGTCTGCCGTGTCTGCCGGTTTGGGAGGAGGGGGTCTTCACCCCCAACCCACTATCGGTTCGGGAGGAGGGGGGTCTCCGCGTCCATCGTTGTCTGGGCTGGGTCGGGGTTCGCTCTGTCCCTTACCGGCGGCCCCAACACCCAGTCCTTCTGCTATATATATCCGTGCAAAATTTTCAAACTTTGGGGGTGGGACGGGGAGTGGGTCAGCGTCCCTCAGGCGCTGTTCCAGGTCCTAATGTTCGGTGGCTCGGAGGGGGGAGTTTCGCTCTGCCTGCCTCATTGTCGGCTGATACGAGGTCATCTGATTATGGTTCCCCCAAGCTCAAATTTCAGAACCGACTCCCCCTTCAAGGACGTCAGGTGGCCAAATTGATCCAAATGATTTTGCTGTTTAACATGTCGTGGTCACTCCTGGCCCGGGGTCCTCGGTCCCTGTGCGGCCTCAGAACTCGGTTCGGATCCCCGTTGTGAGTGCCGGCCAGGGTCTGGGAGGAGCCTACCAGGGGCAGACGCGACCACGAGTGCACAATTTGGATCAAAATTATGGAACTCCGCCGAGGCAGCCCACAAGACTCATCTCTTCACATCCTAGCCTTGTTCTCTCGCCTCATCCGTATTCAGATTATCCGACCCCTGCCACAGCGTATGCTACGGATATCTCTGTGGCTAAGCACGATGCCTCCATCTACCGGATGTATATGGATATTCTCCGAGGTATTCAACAATTTGATCCCGACAGGATGTATTTCGAGGACTGGCTCCCAAATTTTAAATCCGCCGTTTCCATTTATCAAATTCCTCCGGAGCAATGGGCCCGGCTTCTGTTTAACAAACTGGCTGGAAAAGCTTTGATCTATGCGTCGCGCTGTGGACCTGGAGTTGCTGAAACTTTCGATGGTTTTGTCCGCTTGCTGAAATGTCAGTTTCCCCGCCCCCAGGTGTCAATTCGAAACAGACACGTATGCTTTGCCAGGAGGATCCAACGGCAAGGAGAGTCAGTTCGCCGCTACATTTCGGAACTGCAGGCTCAAGCGTTGGATATTTGGCCGGACGACCCACTGGAACGTGAGTTACAATGTGTACAGCAGCTTTTCTCTGGTATTACAGATAATACGTATATTAGCGCTTTGGCTCCGCTTTTCGTTAATCAGTCTCCAACGATGGATCAAATTCTACGTATTATTGACATATTGGATTCCCGGAACTCAAAACCCTCTGAAGAAGATAGCCTTTGCTATGCAATGCCGCGCTATCAAGATTCTGCTGAGGCCATGGTAAACAATGATCCCGCGACCCTATCTACAGATGTCACTCCGATTCCAGAAAAACCGAAGGGTCCAGTAGGCGGTTCGTGCCTGGAAATACGCGCAATGAAGGAGTTTGTTGGGCACCAAATCCAGGAGAAGCTTATGGAGTGGGACGAAGACCGAAAGAAAAAGTTGGGGTCTCCTTGTAAATTTTGCAAGCGAAGGGGGCACTCTTCTGAAAAATGTTGGGACAAGTACCCTTTTCGGGCCCCTCCTGATTATAAAGCCCGTCCCCTGCCAATTGGGTTACATTACTTAGAGGGCCACTCCCGTTATGGCCATGCCTCTAAATTTCAGCAACGGTATTATCAGGCCCTATCTCCAGTGGCACATCATGGCCAGTCGGCATACATATATCCGCAACACCAGGTTCAGGTTGCAATGGCTCCTATGGGGGTGGCACCTTGTTCCTATGCTGGTTTTGCTGGCGTTTCCCATCAGACTTTCCAAAATTCCGTGGTAACTTCTAGTGTGAAACCGATTACTACCCCCGTGCAAAATAATCTTACCCATGGACAAGTTGCACATATTCTTGCTCCTTCTTATGTGGGGATGATTGAAACTTTTTCCGAACCTTAAAACAATTCAAAAGAGGGGGTAAGCCTCCAGTTGCCCGAGTCACTGCCACAGCTGCTAAAACAGCCTGTGTTAGATGAGGATGCTATTTCGCCTGTTCAACCAGATTTTTCTGAAGATTTGCCCCTGGCCCCGGTTGGTTTTCCTGAGACTAAGGATTTTTGGGTTCGGGAGCCGCAGGAAGGTCAGTCCTCCTTCTTACCGGTTGGAGTTCGGTCAGAACCTCTACCGGAGGCCCTTCGTGGGAAGTTGGCCCGAGGAGGGCCGGATCAGGATTCCGGTCCGTCCGAAGGCTGCTTCCCCGAGGATAAAATTTATTGCTACAAAAATTTACCAGGACTATGAGCGATTTTTTCTTCTAAATTCTGTTCCTATTTTCCTATTATGCACATTTTGCTATTGCCTAACACGATTCCGCCGGTACATTCGACCCCCGTTCACCAATTTTTCAGCTATTTTCCCTACCACGAATTTGGGTAAAAGTTTTTATAATTTCACTACCCTTCCATTATTGCTTATGTGCATTGTATTCTATAACTTGTAGTATTTCCTTATTTCAGCTAACATTTTTCAGTTTATTTTAGCATCTTGAATTTTTCATTTTAGCTTTGTTCCCACTTATTTGTATTACGTTTTTGTGTCACTGACTTTCTTTGTGTTTAGGAAATTTGTTAGCACATTATGCGTACATTATTGGTTTGACGGTGGACTTAAAAATTTCAGCGGTGGTCATGGGACCTGGTGCTACACCACTACTAGTTCTCTATTCCTTTTAATTTGAATTTTGGACACATGTATATACGCACATCTGTATTTCTATTCTTGACTGATTTTTTTCGAATTTTAAATTGACTTTACTGCATTCAAAATGACAATTCTTGAATTTTCTACGACTCTAAATAAAGCAGGTTTTCCTTTCTTGATGTATAGTAGGCGATTGTTTGTTATCACTGTTAGCATTATTAGCGTTATTGTTTTGCACCATATATGTACAACAGTTCTTATATTTTTACAACAAATCTTTAGGTTCAATCTTTGTGATATGGCCCGTTTGTGCGATCATTTCTACTAAAACCAAAATCTTCATTTTATTCTAATTGCGCGTGTAGGAGGTTCGGGAATTTGGGATGGACGGTGTAAACAAATCTGATACCGTTGCGTTTCATTTAGAGGTTGTTTTCTTTGCCTCTGTATTGTAATGAGCTGACAATACCTTTAGCTTTCATTTGTATGATTCAATCAATTAATTTAACTTGATTCTTTGTTTATTGTATATACGTACGTATATGTATACATGTATAAATTTTACTTAGAAAAAGTTAGTTTGAATCCTGTATAATTCTGTTGACTGGTCCATTCAAAATTTCAGATAAATTCTTACTACGAAAAAGTGTAGTGTAATGGGGTTCCGTGGTTTCCGGGTGGTTCAACACTGCCTTGGGTTTTTTGTTTGTTTCGTATCCCGAACCTCCTACACCTTGAATGCAACATTGTTAATTTTTACTCATTTTACCACGTTTCATTACCTTTTAACACTTTTTGTTGGATCACTGTTATTGCACATAGGCGGTAATTAACTGGATGCTTCAAAATTTGCGCTTCTCGTAGGGCGCGGCCGTCACTACCCTAATCCCCGGATCAGGATTCTGGGGTGGGTGGAGAGTGACTGGCAGCGTTCTCACATAGATTCCGTTAGTTTTTAGCCGTCTTTCCTTGATAGGGAACTGTCAGTGCTTCTCCCCCTGGGATTAGGATTCCTGGGGCAGGAAGCGCTGGCCGTTTCCCTCCTTAAATTCGTAGGTAGGGCTAGTTTGTATCCAAGCTGGTAGTAGATATGCTATGTACTGTGGTTGTGGTTTTGTTGTTGTGATTCATGTATTGATGTGTACGTAGGTTGTTTTCTTTATCATGTTGTTTATTTTGTTATTAATAAAAAGTAAATCTATATTTGCATTTATTTTGTGTGTATGTGCCCCGCCCATCCTCCCTGCTGAGCCTACGTCCCCCTGCGTGGATTGGTGGCGCTTGCCAGGCTGTTTCCTTGGACGGGTGGAACACCGGAGGTTCCGGTTGTTGGTGTGGTTGTGCGGGTCTTGGCCTTTTTGGGGCATGGTTCTATGGTTCTGGTCCCCGGGTGCTATCTGGTTTCTGGAGGGCTCTAGCCCCGTGGGGGGCGGCTCTCTAGGAGCATTGGTGGGACATGTTGGTGGTCTTTAGTGACCTTGTACCGGTGATTCGGGTGCCTTGTGTGGCCAGCTCGGTGCGAGCTTTTCGAACTTTATTTGTTGGTGGTGTTTGGTGCCTGGCTTTGTGCCTTTGGAACTGTTGTTGGTGGTTTGTGGTGGCAGTGACGTTGGGTGGGCTGGTGCGTAGAAACGCCAGCGGTTGGCTAAGGGCGTGTCTGCCCATGTTTGGCTGTGTTGGTTCCCAGAAGACTCCTGTAGTGGGGCTAGGCTCGCTGCTGTTGTCCCTTGTTCCCCATGTATATGTTGTGGTTTTGCTGATATTTATAATGTGGTGGGGGAGAGTGTTTGTAGTTTTGGGTTATGCGTGGGTAGGTGGGAGCCATGGGGTGAAATTCATGAAATTTTGATAAACATTGTCGTTCTTCTTACCTTTCCTTGAATGCCGGAGGTTTCGGATTTTCTTTGATTAGGGTTCCCGTTACCTTGGCTGGGCCATTGTAGTCTTTTTACGTTCTCTTTTTTCTGTTCTACTACCAGCTATAATTATGTTGCATTTTACACATTCCGGTAATTCGGATTCTTAACTTTTGGTTTGTTTCATTCTTTTCTGTCTTAAAGTTGAACGCGATACTTTTCTCTTTAAAAATTCTTGCCATTTTCTGTCATTTTTCGCCATGATTAGGACTCGTTGGTGCTTTCTTCGATGTGCTTTATCCATCTGTTCTTTATTACATGAATCTACCTTTGTATGGCATTGTTAGTCTATCTTTGTCCGGTTACCATGTACAGTACAGAAATTCATAGTATTCTCTTCGCCCGAGGTTTGGGAAAAAGCTTTGTTTCTTTAGTGTTGGTTGTCCCTCTTGTAGATAGCTGTTTAATGTCCGCGTTGCGGGTGTGTTTGTTTGTCTATGTCTATGTCTACTGTCATTAGTCTTGTCTGTCCGTGTTGGTTGAGTGTTGATTCTATGGTGCTATACTACAAGTATGCTTTATAATATGTGGTTTATATTAGTAATCTACGATATTCTCTGACATTGTCAGACTTTGTATCCGGTTGTTTCTATATCTCATTTGAGATTGGTTATAATTTGCTTCGGTTAAAGTTCTGTTCGAGGTTCAGAAAAACTATAAAATATATTCATTTATCCTCTTTTTGTCACCTGTGCCCCCGTACGTGTCGGTGTAAAGTTCACTGTATTGTTGTACGTAGTTTAGTAGCTAGTTGCAGTACGTATGTTCTGTTGTGGATTATGTTGTCTGTTTTGTTTTATCCAGTTTGGATGACGGTAGTGGGATCCCTTGTCTTGTATTGTGGCGTCCAAACTGTGTTGTGTCTCTGGAGCGGTTCTCCAGCAGTAGCTTTAGGTTGTAATATTTGTGTATTGTACTAAAAAGCGTTTTATCATACTGGTAGCTAAGATACTTAGGCTAATTTATATTTTAATTTACTAATTTTGTCTACTTTTCGGCATTCGCGGCGAGGGCGCGCGTTCCAAAAGAGGGGGTATTCTGTGGAATATGACTATAATTCATCTTTTTCTTTCACCTTGAAATTGTGAAAATTTTCGTGTTGAACGTTGTATGCAAATTAGACATAGCTACTGCAACGCTTCACAGTATGGCTGACAATTAGAGCAGTAAACTAGTCAGTCTTGGTTGTTGCTGGGTGTAAGTTGGTGGGTACAGGCCCCTTTATCTTTGGCAGCTGAGACATTTATCTGTTTAGCTCGCGTATAATTTTATGATTATTTGGATTATCTTTTATAATTTGAGTTGAAGTTTCGTGAACTATGAGAATGTGTAATTTGAAGTTTGGTTAATTCAAAGATTAAAGTGTCGTGTTCTATTTCTCTAGTACGATCCTAGGCTTTTATTTGAGGGGCACGAGGAGGTTGGTTTAGGCATACACTACCGACCAGTAGAACCTGTAAGTAGTCATTAAGTGTCGTTTATTTAGTAATATAGCAAAGTTTCTTTTATTTTTACAATGGATACAATCAAGATAATTTTGGGCTTCTAGAATCAACTAAATAATTTCCTTCCTAAATATGTAATCAAGTAAACTATCTCTCCCAACGCTTTATCTTTCTCAAAACTTGAACAATTTAACTCTAATTTCGTACGGATGCTTCCCAACACATATCTAATTGGTTGGTAATAAAATTCTAAAAATTTTAAGTTCTTAAGTTTTCCAAGGGGAACCAAAATATTTCTTTGTCATCGATCTTGCTGAAACGAACGTTGTGGTTTTCTGGGTCGTCGTCGGCAAAGTTCATTCCGACTGCTATTTGCTTCAAATTTTAAGTCGCTCTAACTTTTTCATACTTTGTAGAGACTTGGTGTAAGAAGATAAAATGTTCAGGACAGCAACAGCTTCAATTTGATATAAAATTTGGCTATATTTGGAAAAGTTGAAAATTTGACATTTTTTGCCCATAGGTGTCCGCCAATCTATCGTAACATGTAACCAGCGCAGAACATAGGCTATCGACATGAAACTTTACATACACGTTGGCTTTATGCCTGCCTACTAGCATGCCAAATTATGTTGAGACACCTAAAGATTTGAGTGACTTATAAAGCAGCAAACATGAAATTCTCGAAAAATAAAGCTTTTTGAGGAAAAATGGAATTTCTGCTACCAAAACTGTGAGCTACCGAAAAAATCCTGATAAGGAATAATTATATGCAAAATAAAGCTCTAGCAATATACCATGCTAATATCTAAACGCAAAGTTTCTACTAGAGATGACATTTCAGCCCGTCGGCCCGGGGCCTTGCCGGGCCGAATTTCATTGGTTAGCGGGCCGGGCCGGGCCGGGCCGAGAAATTTTTTAACTGCGGATCGGAGCGGGCCGAAACGGGCCGGATCAACTCTAGAAGATGTTGTAAAATCACTAAAGTTAGCTACTGATTCTGGTTGTTTTACAGGTTCATTTACTGATTCTGGTTGTTTTATGGCAAAATTTAACATTTTATGGCATAATTTAGCCTCTCCATCTTGCATTGACGCCTTTGAAATAATATTGTTTCTTACTAAAATTTTGGGATTTTTCTTTTAGCGGGCTGGGCCGGGCCAAATTTTGGAACGGACCGGGCCGGACCGGGGCCGCGTATTTATAAAATGCACTCACATTACGCGCATATGGAAGGTGCACGGGTGTGACGCGCACTGTTAGGAAAATGTGTAACATGGGGTAACAAGGGGTGATCCAAGGATGCACTCACACTGGAAGGTCAGCAGGAAGAACCGGGCGAGTCTGATATCCGGACAGCAGTGCAGAGAAGGCCGGGACCAGGAGATCGCGACAAGGCAGGGTAGACCGGGATCGAAAGATCACGGCAAGGCAGAACCACAAGACACAGCACAGATGGAGAGAGCAGCAGAGAAGCAGAGCCCGAAGGCGACTCGATCTCGTAACTTTTGGAGTCCTGGGGTTGAGTTTTGAGTGGACTCAAGTACCCCTAATGCCACATCTATAAAATTTTATTTCGCTTTTGTTCCGAAGTGGCTTTGCCCCGAAATCCAATTCAATAGCTTCCCTGCTGCGCAAGTCTGGCATTGGTAAGCGAAAGGAAAGCCGAAGACGAAGAAGACGAAAGATGAAGAAGAAGAGAATCGTAATATGAGGAGGGGGCCTAAGGCCCAAGTCTAACTATAGAGGATACCTAATTAAGATTGAAACCTTACACAAAACTTCAATTAGCTACGATTATAGGACCAAAAGACCAACAATATTAAGCAACCAGATTTCATAATATTTAAACAGAGGGGAACTTCTGCACTTATTTCTTCAGAGGGGTTTCCCTTTTCTATGACTTATGTGTCTACTGTTGGCCAGTTAGGGAGAGCTTTCCTCACATACATACCATCACACTCACATCTTTCGCACACAAAATTCTAACAAGACTTAAACTGGAGGGGACCTGTGACTGAAACCCATACGTGATGCTGCAAATTAGGAGGGGTTAAAATTAACTAATTCTCAGAATCCTGGTGAGCGGGTTTAAAATAATTATAATGACAACAGTATTAATTAATTAAATACAAGCATAGTTTACGATTTACACAGAGAAACCCATGATTACTTTGTACAAGGCTCATCACTATCAAACAAGTCAAACTGTACATCATTAAAATTAGTTTTTTGAAGAATTTGATCAAACTACGAAAAAATATCGTTTTCAAACGAACTATACTAGACACAATGGTACGTAGGTAAGTATTAATTACGAGTACAAGTGCAAGCATAATTACAATTTATACGTAAATGAATAGACTCGAGAAAATGAAGCGATTTTAGAAACACAGGCTCATTTTTGACAAAATATCGATTTTCCAATCTAGCTAGCGAACTCGAAAATGAGTTAATCAATTCGGAAAAACTTGTCTGAGGCCATCTCAATCTCCTCGTTCACATGAGGGTATTTTCAGCTCTTTAAGTTAAGACGTGTGAATTTTATTGTGATAGTTCTAAAGGTGGTCGACTGTTGTGGACCCAGCCTACAGCAATCAAAATAGTCTTTGTTTACCGCATCAGAACGGACTAAAAATTAAACAGATTATGTACGAAAAAGTTTTCTGAGTCCTTTAAAATATTCTATCTCAAATGAGACCCTTTTCAAACACCATACGTAGTTAGCTACATCAAGCAATATAACGATAAACCGGTAGGTAGTCGCATTCACACAAACGGAGAGAAAGTGAGTCCGGTCTATCTTACTAATTTATTGCTAAAATATTCTAATGTTTTGGTGCTGTTCACAGTACACACAAGAAATACATTTTTTCATTTTCGTTACAAATGCACTCATACTACACGCGTTATGGGAAATTTTTGTTTGCCTGTTTTTGTATAAGTAAAGGATTGGATATTCCACATTTATCCCCCCACCTCCATTCCGTGTATCTGTTATACTTCCAAAAACCACAGTATAAGTTTCTTTTTTCAATACACAGTATTAGACTGTAAATATTTATAGTTTTTTTACTTATTTGCTTGTTTATTATAATGCGATCAGATTTACTTAGTTTAATGGGTTTTTTATAAAAAGACCTTCTGTTACTAAGGAATCAACCATACATTGATTTGCATTGGTCTAAGTTTGGGTCTCTTCTCTTCCAAGAAATCTTAAGCCTGGTTCACACTGGTGTCTTATGTCTGATGTCTTATGTCTTTTGTCTTATGTCTCATGTCTTATGTTTTATGCCTTAAGACAAAACCGTTCACACTGCTGTTTTATGTCTCTTGTCTTAGGCAGCACATTTGATCTTTTCAACCAATCAACTTGACAATGGCAAGACTAGCTGCAATGTGATTGGTTTATTCCTTAAGACATAAGACAAAAGTTGAGCCTAGCCCAAGTCTGCCTTAAGACAAAAGACAAAAGACATAAGACATAAGACACCAGTGTGAACCAGGCTTACTTGTGAGCATTCATTCCCGCAAGTTCTAAACAACGTTAGTTTTAAATAAACTGTGATGTCCTTTACTGCTGTAAAGAACGGATAAAGATAAAGATTGCACTTGACATTCAGGGCAAGACAGGCCTTTTCCTCAAATTTACGATCGCTTCCACAACGCACATCAGTTTAATTTTAATGAAATTGGGTTTTTGAAATTGGATTTTGGTTGTTTGTTAAAAGTTAGCGCAAGAATACACCGATCAGAAAGCTGATCACAAGAGCTTTATTCTAGAGAAAACACTACAGGATTGAATCTTGTATATCTTTTATAGTTTTTTAAGTCATAAGCAAACTCTGCACTTTATACGACTTGTACACAGTTTCCATTGTCTTTGTTTATCAACGTCGCATCTTCCGCGCACTTTATATGTCTAAAGAATAACAGGGCTATTTCAGCGCTCAGTTGTTGTTCCATTAGCAATCTTTCTGAGTTGTAGTTCTTCGACCATTCTTCTTATTCCGGATCATTTCTTGAGAATCGTGGAAATCGCAAGGGACGCCTTGAGCGGAGAGCTCACTGTAGTAAATGTCAAGTTCTCGACTTCTCAGTCAGTCGGACTGCTTTCACTGGCTGAATTTATGACGGGAAGCTAAAATGCTCATTTTAGGATCAGAATGGAATTTTACGAGTTTCAAGGATATCTTCAATGTTTGGCCTTGGGAGAGATAGGTCTTCGGATCCAATTAATCTCGAAAGAATGGTTACGTATTCTTATCGCAGTCATATGGATAAACCTTTTGATTAAAAGACGACAGTACTGACGTCTGGATGAAAAGCTGTCCAATTTACTCTACTCTTCGACAAAAATGTGATGTCGGAATTAACTAACACCAAGAGTACATAATAGATAAGAGTATGACAGCGAATAAAACAAAACACTGATCAATCCTTTAATAGCAATCTGGTCATATCTCTATGATTACGACAGAGATTATAAACTGTGGTTCATAGTTGAAAGTCTAATTTAGCACTTATATTCGTACAAAACATCATTTGAATATCTTTGAATTGCTGTTGAAGCTCATCACAAAATTTTTCACTAAAAAATTTAATCTGTAAAGATTTGGCTTCGCCGGGAATCGAACCACGGACCTCCTAAACTACAGTTAGGCGTGGAACCACGACACCACGGAGCCAGGAGAGAAGAGCAGATAACATCTATATCATTGGTGCTCTTATTACATCCCTTCCTCACTTACAAGAGGCTCGCCACGAGCCGCACAAGAATCAAACACAGGGAAACAGCCTGTCTAGCCTCGCCAAGCCAGGCACACACGACAAGAAACAGGGGCTGGGTTCCAGATTCTACTGGCAGACTGCTGTAAAGATTTGGCTCCGCCGACCTCCCGCACTGCAGTCAGGCGTGCAACCACTACACCACAGAGCCAGAAGAGAAGAGAACATAACATCTATAGCATTGGTGCTCTCTGTGCAAATATCCTTTTTTATTACTATGACGTTTTTATGAGTTCAGCTTTTAATCCGAGCTAGTCTAACAGTCACCGACAGCGGGATGAATACTATAAACTATAAACTTCCTGATACCAGACCTTCAGACAGTTTTAGTCTCCAAGGCTACAGCGCAGCTACAGTAATTGCTGCAATTGCTCAAGCTCACCTATCCTGTTCGGCATTAGGCATTAATTATTGTACCAACTTAGCACTGCTTCCTGTGTTTGTAAACTCTTGAATTGTTTACGTTGGTACCGTTGTCGTCAAACAAAAGCATACTTTGCAGTTTGTTCATGACAATTAAAAGTCTAGCATATCTCATTCTCATCCTAGTCACACGTATACAAAAACAAGTCCACGTACGACTATTGCGCGCGCAGAATTTTTAATTCACATGGCATGTAACATTTCCAAGAAGAACATTCGAAATTTACAAGACTATATGCTTAGGATATAGTTGTCATTCTTTCGTTAGTTCTGAAACAAGCAAAAAACAAATCAACAACATTATAGCGGAATCGCAGACTATTAGGAAAATTCTAAATAACACTAACACAAAGACACTGTGCATCGCTCAACCCAACCACCAGGTATGTAGTCATTGTAAAATAGAGCCGTGGATATTCCCATAGGAAATAATGGGCGAACCGTTGCGACCCAGAATTTATCAGTTCCCGTGGAAAGAAAAGGCCAATCATCTAACACTAAGCATGAGACAACGCCACGAAGAACTGTATACATGATCAGAATTATACTGCAGCTGTTGAAGTCTTTCACACACGTTGGAGGCTCAAAGGCCAAAAAATCATATGGAATGCAAGACAAGTAATTTTCATAAATGTTTTGACAGGTGCGTAATTAAGGGTTACTCGAATGGATTCATGGGATAACCGGCGTCCCAGCCAACCCCTCAATGCTAAAGTATCGATGTGTGTGGATAAACGTACTGTACTGGTGCACTGCAGCACAGTGCAGTGTCAGATTATTGTGCATTTTGACGTTTGGCTGCGCACTATGTAAAGCTGTCCTCATTGACATAGCAAAAATAATTTAGCATGTATGCGCTAGAAAAACATGAGGCTACATCTGTCCAAATTGTCACCACTACTAAAGGCTGTTCTTCAAAGCACATATTGTCTTCCTGAATACAATTTTAATGTATTTCAATACATCGAAAACACAGGACATGTGTTTATTTTTACCTTCACTATTTACCGCCGGGCAAGGGCAAGGGAAAACCACCACCAGCTCCCCCGCCACCAAGTGGCACAAGCCCACTGACGGCGCTGAGACCAGGAACTCCACCACCACCTAGCTGTGGTTTAGGCATTGCATGGGCAAACTGAGACTGACCTTAAACGTTTATTAACACAATACGGCGAGTATACTGTCAAAAGTAATAAATTAAATGTTACAAACAAAAACCTAAAACTAACAAGAACAAATGAAAGTAGTAGAAGAATTTGTAAGTTTGTAAGTTAATCTGGTCTTTAGCATGGTTCAACTCGAAAACACGAAGAAATGAAATGTTCAAAAACCTGTAGTCCTTGATCATTTTATAAAAGCAAGCCGGTCTTACTTATGAGAAGGATAAGGCATATCAAAATTGAAATGGTGAATCTATAAACAAACACATATCATCAAACAGTTCATAACCAATTTAACAAAACCACGAAACAATGAAACATTTTAATAACTACAGTTTTAGGCAAGATAGAGGCTGTGCAAGCATATATACCCTGAATATGAGCTTAATACACAATCAAATTGTTGTCAACCTAAAAACGTGTGCACACTCCGGTTTTGTGGAAAGTTAGTGAAAGTTACAATTTGACAGCATCTAACAAATTTTCGAAGCAATTATGATCCGACAGCAACTTTTCCATAATAAGTCTAGCTGAACTGCAGGCAAGTTCATTTATTTGCAGCCATTGTACTTATTAAATTTGTAACGATGTTTGGAGTTTGGACTCTTAAGTCAAATTTTTAAATGAAATTTAATACGGATCTCATAGTCTGAACGACTAGACTAAAAATCCGTGAGAACGTATGCTTTAAACATCATTTAAAATACTCCATAATCAACAGAAAGATAATGTGAAAATACATTGAATTAGTCTTTTTACAGTGTTCTGCTAAATTCGAGAAAGGTCAAGGTATGTTATGTAATTACTCTTGTGCAAGCACACTGGCACAGCCAAATTCAGTCAATTGGGATGACAGTAAGGAAGGAAATATACAGTGAACAGTTTGGTTTATAAAACGAGGAAGGAGTCGAGATCAGTGCTGTGCTGTGGTGGTTTTACTATTTTTGTTCATATATGTTTGTCGTTTCTATTTTGTCTATTCCCTTCTATCTGTGTGAAGTCCGGCCTTGTATTTCTACTGAATAAATCCGTGAAAATGTTTAAATCGCTGATTTCATCCAGTTTTAGGTGATTAAAAAGTAGTTCAGTGAATTTGCAGTCGGCCAAGGCACGCCCCAAAGGTCTCAACCACAATTTAAGAGATTATAATTCATTTCGATCTCCAATAATAACTTGCTTTATAACCAGAAAACGTTCTCTACGTGACGATACTATCCATGACGATAGTATTTTTGTTTGCAAACGGAGTTACTAAATACCAGTACTGGAAGATTACCCGATGCAATGTGTTCACGCTTGATTTGTTTAAAATTTTCGATTTTGTTTGTAAAAACTGAAAAACCTTAAAACTAAGAAATGTAATTTAAAAACGTTAAATATTTCAATTGTAGTGAAACGAAAACATTATGCAGAAAACTTCCGCCTTCTTCCTACTTGAAGCAGTTATGACTGATTTTCGGAGTAGAAATACGAGTGCTACCAGGATAAAATTATATGTGAAAGACTGAAATATGTATTGAAAGAATTATAAATAAAGAATAAAGTACAGTGTCCAGGGCAGATGATACTGCAGAGTTCGCTTCACGCAGGTTTGTTTTTGTGTACTCTAGTACACGATTTTCTATGTTCACTCGTCTATCTTGGCATATTGGCTCTCGAAACCACAGAAGCTGTGTTAAAAATGTGTATGTTGAAGTGCTTAATAGAACTCAAGAACGGCGGACGAATTTGCTTGAACTTGAACTGAAGATACACATTTGGGGCAGAGAAGGGGGTCAGCGTGTATGGCATGGGAATTGGCTGAATTTTCTCTAGTTAACCTTGTTTGGCTTTAGCCGTTAAATTTGCCGCAGTCCGGTCAACATCCAATAGACAACCTAATTTTTCTTTGTGTTGTAAGGGAAGCAGGCATAGGAAAGATTGATAAGCCTGTAACGGGAGTTCAGCTGATGACCCTGTGGTGTAGCGGTAGCATGTTTGTTTCTGGATCAGAAGGGCCGTGGTTCGATCCCCGGCTGGGCCAATTCTTTACTTTCAATGGTGGTGAGTGAAAAGCTGAACCTCCCTCTTCCCTTCTCTCTTCTAGGTCCTGGTTTCGTGGGTACAAGGGTACTTGACGCCACCCGTTCGGGCTTGTCCTCGGTTTCTTCTTGGTCCATCAGCCCTGGTAGAAGCGCTACAGCGTGCTGTGCCATATCTGTGCCATATTTGTTCACTCCAGGCGGAAACACGCATACCAAAATGCATTCTTTTTAGGTATAAGTATTTTGTTTAGAAATGGTTATCAGCGGTTAGTGAAGTCTCTGTTAGATGCTGTGGGAATATATGCAACCGCATAGAAGAATGAAAATTCAGTGAAAATTCTCTGCAATCGTTAAATTCTTTTGTTCCGTGTACAGGCATTGGCTTGTACATTTAGCTATCCTCCTTGCGTGTAAATCTTTGCCTTCGAAAATTTTTTTCGAAAATATTTGAATACTTCCAATTTCGTATAATATGCAAATAAGGTTTTTACTATGAAAGAAAGGGAATTCTCGGATAAATCAGTCACTTTCTTTAAAGATCATCATTAACCATCAACAAGGATTAAAACAGGCTTTGGTTAAAGGTTGGTTCAGCTTAGTCGGGGGGAACGAGAACGATTGTCGTTGACCATGGCCTGTTGTCTTAATTTATGTAACAGGACTACTTTTTGTGAAATTCATGTTTGAATATATTAGGGAATGCTGTCTTCAATTTGTTTCTTAGTTTGTTTGTTCTTTCATTTGTATTAAAAATTAAAGAGACTCGAAATCACACACTCATCACGAACCTACGATCTTTTATTTAGTACACTTTTAATTTAAATTCTATAATGCATGGGAGACTAAACGTAAGTAAGTGTTGAAAAATCATCAAATTGTTTGGTCGTTATCACAGCTAACACTTAGTTCGTCAGTAATCGACTCAGAACAAATATCTGTCGTATGATCTCTTCTAGTAACTTTACAGAAATTAAATCAAGAAAACTTACACAGTGAGGAATGAAGACATATTTGGACACACGTGTCACAAGTGGAATATAAAACGTTCGTTAAGGCAAGTTAAACAAATCGAAGCAGTAAGCTGAATATTCATAGAAAATAGGTGAATTTATACCTGATGCACAGCAGGTGCTGGGATTAACAATATGCAAATCCTTTTAGAGTTAAGCCCGGGTGATGCATGCCGAACACGCAAGTTTTTGAATTCTACTGATGCTTGTCCTCACACGTTTTATACGCAATTCTCGATTCTATTCCAAAAGAACTATAAATTCGAATGTGCATATGGAATGGCTACTGAATATGTGCAAAATCGTTTAAATTCAAAGACATTCTCTCTGTAATGAATACAATGTCTAAGCCCGAGTTAAGTCACTAGCTCGAGTTAAATTCATATGTATTCGCTTGCACTAGCTGACTAAGCCTTAAAGACTTACGGGAGGGTACAGTTTTGCCCAATTTTTCGACCATCTCCAATTTCTCTCATTTTCACACATGATGATGTTTGAGTGGGATATTTTAACAAGTTTTAAAATAAAACTCGTATCTCTTACGGCTATTGAGTTATTTTACGTCAAAGTTGGGTTCTGCATGTGTCTGCATAGGAAACTGAAAAAGTAGTGATTTTCTTGTTGCGCCGAAAAATCTCTCGAGCACCAGTTGTAATCCTGCATAATTTTGTATTAATAATGTAGCTATGATCGTTAACAGCGGTACGCTGAAAGTAGAATTTTGATTTAGGCCCTTAAAATTTTAAAAAAATTTTATTTATCGCAAACAGTGAAAAATCGTTAAATGTCAACGTTTTTCGCAACTGAAAAGTGGGGTCTTCGGAAAGAATTGCTAATTGCTCTAATTAAAAGGCCTAAATAAAAATCCGAACTCCCGGGTTCAGTAGTATTTGAATTGGCGGTTCCATTGGTACCAATGGTTCCATTGTGTCTCTCTCCAGTTTCGAGATTTTCTTGAAGCAAAAATGGACATTTTTGCAAAGATTTTGAATTTTCGGTTTTTTCAAAAATTTGATTAAATTACGACACCAGTATCCTAAACTATCTATCTTATATTTCAACTTGTGCATTCACTCTATTGCATCTATTTGCAGCATGAATTATGCTGGCAGCTACGTCCAATACTTCTCAGCTTTCCAAACGGGACCTTCGAACCCCGAATTTCACAAAAACAGCTATTTTTAAAATTTTTCAAAATATGGCATATTATACAGCAGTCGAAAGCTCTCAGAGCAGGAATGAATTCTTCTCATAGAACTCTGGGTCGGAAATACGTCTTTTTTAAAGTGGTAGTACCAAGAGTACATAATATAAGAGTAAGAAACTCTTACAGTAGCATGTACAAATCATGCTAGGTATGCTCGGTGCGTTAAGTCGGGACCCCCCCCCGCTTTCATATCAGCGTGTGTCTGCTCGCTGATTCGCCCATTAGCCCAAGGCTTACTGTAGGAAATTTATTAGTAAGTTTAATTAATTAATTATAACTTTGATTAGGTTAATGCAATTAAAAACTAATTCGACAACTTTGTAGCATTTTTCTGCTCTTTCAAATGATATTTTCTGTGCCATTTTCTCAACCCCCCGCCCCCCCCCAGAACTTTTTCGGGGGGCGGGCCGCATATTTCTAATCTGTGTAACTGGAATACGCATTCTAAAATGTGTAGCGTAAATACGCAAGCGCTTAGAAAGTGTGTGCTTGTAATACGCAGCTGCTTTAGTGTTCCACTATATGCTATTATATGCTTCATATAAATACGTGACAGAGCCATTATATACGATTACATGGTGCATATATATACGTCATAAACGTGATAGTGGAGAAATATACGAAATATTTCTGCACGGCATAATAACATTGATAGTCTTTATACCTAAGAATAATATTTGGAAAATGATTTCGAGATGTAATCATTCAAGTGTTACCTAATAGTAAATTTTAATTAATCGAAGGAAAGGCGTTTAATTGTTTAGTAGTATAGATCTTGATTTTACAATCATTGCTCAGTTTCTTGAATTTTAAACTTTATTGAATTGAATAACTGAGTGCTAACCGTACTGATCAGGTGGGATCAAGTTAAACTACTAAACCTACTAAATTTTCCATAAAAATGATAATTTCCGAGTTTTAGCTCATTTTCACAAAACATGACAAATTTAACTCAAATTTTGTATAAAGGCATTCGAATACATTTCAAATATATAGTTTTCTCATAACAAACCAGGTGCAGAATGGAATGGAAAAAGTAATGGAAAAGGCAAAATAAAACCTGAAAATGACCACGAAAAGCTCAGTTTGTCGTAGATTGTGGTTCTTAATGGAATTGATTTAATTTTCTAATGCACTAGTTATGAGTGGCGTGCCTGTGAAACCTTGATGTAAAGTATGAAACGTCCAAGCACTGTATGAAGTAATTATCATGTAATTACCAGAGTTGCCAGTCAGTGTGAAACCCCCAGAAATTCATCATTAGGGACATAGGTTCTAGTGTAGGTAGGCAGAATAAGACTAAAAGTAGCATTACTCTCACGCAAATGACACGAAAATGGAATAGAACCTCAGTGGAATGTAGCCTAAGGAAGCTTCGGTAGGTTATCAGTCAGTAATGGAGGGGTCGTTACCCTTCCTGGGTCAGTAATAGGCCCCAACATGGTTTTTCGGTATAATGGAGGAGTCGTTACTCTTCCCAGGCCACGAATAAGGCCTCACGTTGTCAAGAAGTCACTTAAAAACTGATTAAAACAGCTGAAAATTATCAAGGAAAACAAATCCAACGCAAGAAGTTGTTGAATAACCAACAATTTAATAAGAAACTTCGAGTTTAAAAACGTTTTACGCAGTTAATAAGTGCGAATATTGGAAGATGGGTCAAACTAAGGTCATAAATTGTCCATTAATAGCATGGAATCATGTTAATTGGTGTTCATAGGTGTTAATTAGGCTTAATTTGCGTTAGTTAGGTGATAATTAGTTAATTTGGCGAATGTTTGGTCAAAATATAAGTTGAGCTTATCTGAAAGGCAATTCTCTGCTGATTCCATAACTCCAAACCCGGTCACCTAATTCCCAATATTCCGAAAGTTATACGCAAAAGAACTTTTGATTAGTTACATTTTAATTTTGTAATATTGGCCTTAGGTGACCTTACAACAATGCGTAACAGTGTGTGTGGTTACGCCCATTCATGTTTCCATTCATTCCTTTGAGCCTCTGCTGGCTCTCTCCCAGCAGAGACTTGCCTCGCAGAGAAGGACTTAACACACACCTTAGGTGTGAAATTACGTTCGGAGGGGGCTTAACTCCCTCCCTAATAATTTAAAAGAAATGAAAATAGTTAGTCTTAGGTAGCTAGATAGGTAAATTAATAATATTTAGTTTTTGTCTTGTGGAAAATTACGTAGGTATTAGTATGCATATTTCTTACGCAACCATTGCCCTTCCGCTCCCTTTGCAGTGAGACATAGAGTCTTGGCGAGGAAGAGCAATTGTTGCTAGGATTAACGGGCGGCTTCCCTTGTCTGTGGCCGAAAGGTCACGCCCACAAAGAAAGAAAGGGGCTAGGAGACAAGGGAATGCCTAAAAATAATAAACATAAATTTTATTAAATGAATTCACAAAACTAGCAGTTAATATTTGGTTCTTCATAATGGGCCCCGAGTGGCCGTCATTTTGTACTAATTCATTTTTTAATTCGTGAAAAGTAATTTTTATTCAGGAAATTTCCCCTTTGGTTACCTTTACGTGGTAACCAAAAAGTCTGCAAAGTTTCCCAAAATTCAGCTTGGGAAATCCATCAAAATTAGGGTCAGTTGGAGGGTCATAACTCCTTTTTCTCATTAATCTCCCTTCCAACGGACCAGCCGCGTGGCCAGCCCGAGTTGGGCACACGCTTTAACATAGGGAGCTTCCAGAAATTTCTGGAAGCTCCAATAAAAATCAAAGAGACTCCGCCAGAAAGGCAAACAAAAGTGAGCTGTCAGACTCCTGTCAGCTCACTGAAAAAAATTCAAATTTTAGTTAGTGTTCGTCTGAGACTCGACCGAGAGCGGTCGCTTGCTTCCCCCCTATTACTAGCACGTATATGAAAATCGTAGGAATCTGCATCTTTATGCAGATTCCTACGATTTTCACTCCGAAATTGGCATTTTCGCAGCAATTACACATCCAACCCACAAACATTACTGGCTTTAATTTATCAATGTTTTGGGTCAAAATTGCTACTCAATTTGGCCCCATTTTCCTGCCTATTATTTAAATATTTTACCCATTCACTCTGGCAGTCCCAATACCCTTATCAAACAAAGGGAGTTTACATGGTATGCCCTCATTCACACTCGCAGTCATCCGATTTTGGTTCATAACTCACACTCTAGAAAACGGGGCTAACCTTGAAACCTCACGCTCCATGAGGGGTTTACTCAAGTAGCCACTTACGTAAATTTGGGGGGTCTCATTCACACTACAGATTACAACAATATTGACACCTATAATTACACAGACATAATACGTCCTAACTACTCCTTAACAAGACCTATCTACCTATAGCATGCATATTTGTTGGCCTAATTCTGACGTAAGTTTGACTTGCATCTTCCCGTGTTTTGCCTTAAACTTTGGAACTTTAATAACTTTGATAAAAGAAATTTTTATTGGATTTTGAAACGTTGGTAGTTTAAATGAAAGCTGAACGAGTAATAATTGCTTAGGCAATTATTACTAAAAAACAGATTATAGACACATTTCCGCTAAGGACAGCTTTAGATTACTTAAATTAACAACGGGGAAGTCGGCCATTCCCCTCAGAACAACTTGATAATTAATAATTAGAGATTAATTCTGAGTTTTAATGCCTACTGATTTTTTGAGTAAGCCGAACCACACAAGACATGAAAACAGTGCAAGAATACAGACATTAATATCACTTCAGTAGCGCTTAATTTGCGATTATGGCCGGCAATTCCTAATTGCCGGCTGTGGGGAGAAACAATCCTTAAATTAGCTCAGTTCTGAATATGAGGTCGTAACCAAGGGACCTCCTATCTCAACTCAGGGGTGGGTCCCCACTCAAAATCCCAATTCATCAGCAAACCCCAACAAGATACAAAAACACAAAACCGGGCATTAAGCCCCTATTAAAAAATGAAGGGCCACTTGGGCCGTGTCTTGGTTGGCAATTACTAGTTTAAATTAAGGCCCGAAGGCCACAAAAAAGTGAATTTTTTAGGCCAAAGGGGCCTCTTAAAAATCCCTAAGTTTGCGTTCCTAGTGTGTAGTTTCTGGCCGAGCATAGTGCGCTCATCAGGCCCTCACCGTGCGGTGTTCGTCGTGTGCGCTCAGTTCATCCCTTCTGACCAGTGTGGGTCAGAAGGGGCCCCTAACTCGAGTCCTAACCGGGGTGAGCACGTCTTTTATTCCCGGCCAAAACGCTGGCACAACGGGAAGACGTGCTAGTAATAGGGGGGAAGCAAGCGACCGCTCTCGGCCGAGTCTCAGACGAACACTAACTAAAATTTGAATTTTTTTCAGTGAGCTGACAGGAGTCTGGCAGCTCACTTTTGTTTGCCTTTCTGGCGGAGTCTCTTTGATTTTTATTGGAGCTTCCAGAAATTTCTGGAAGCTCCCTATGTTAAAGCGTGTGCCCAACTCGGGCTGGCCACGCGGCTGGTCCGTTGGAAGGGAGATTAATGAGAAAAAGGAGTTATGACCCTCCAACTGACCCTAATTTTGATGGATTTCCCAAGCTGAATTTTGGGAAACTTTGCAGACTTTTTGGTTACCACGTAAAGGTAACCAAAGGGGAAATTTCCTGAATAAAAATTACTTTTCACGAATTAAAAAATGAATTAGTACAAAATGACGGCCACTCGGGGCCCATTATGAAGAACCAAATATTAACTGCTAGTTTTGCGAATTCATTTAATAAAATTTATGTTTATTATTTTTAGGCATTCCCTTGTCTCCTAGCCCCTTTCTTTCTTTTTGGGCGTGACCTTTCGGCCACAGACAAGGGAAGCCGCCCGTTAATCCTAGCAACAATTGCTCTTCCTCGCCAAGACTCTATGTCTCACTGCAAAGGGAGCGGAAGGGCAATGGTTGCGTAAGAAATATGCATACTAAATACCTACGTAATTTTCCACAAGACAAAAACTAAATATTATTAATCTACGTATCTAGCTACCTAAGACTAACTATTTTCATTTCTTTTAAATTATTAGGGAGGGAGTTAAGCCCCCTCCGAACGTAATTTCACACCTAAGGTGTGTGTTAAGTCCTTCTCTGCGAGGCAAGTCTCTGCTGGGAGAGAGCCAGCAGAGGCTCAAAGGAATGAATGGAAACATGAATGGGCGTAACCACACACACTGTTACGCATTGTTGTAAGGTCACCTAAGGCCAATATTACAAAATTAAAATGTAACTAATCAAAAGTTCTTTTGCATATAACTTTCTGAATATTGGGAATTAGGTGACCGGGTTTGGAGTTATGGAATCAGCAGAGAATTGCCTTTCAGATAAGCTCAACTTATATTTTGACCAAACATTCGCCAAATTAACTAATTATCACCTAACTAACGCAAAGTGAAACCTTGATGTAAAGTATGATACGTCCAAGCACTGTATGAAGTAATTATCATGTAATTACCAGAGTTGCCAGTCAGTGTGAAACCCCCAGAAATTCATCATTAGGGACATAGGTTCTAGTAATTGTAGAGCACATCGAGTTTAGTATGTCTGTGAAGTTTCAGCCCCGTATCACTTACCGTTAAAAAGTTGCGCCCCGGACCGGTTATGGCGGCGATGTTTTTTTCCGGTTTCTCCTATTTGATGGTTGTATTGTACATAATGTTCGCCGCTTTCACGTGATCTGCAGCGGTGGGCCAACCCAAAGGGCTATGGGGTCTAGTAGTACCCTCTAAAGAATTTAAGAATCACAACTTTTTTGCGCCGCAGCTGCGCCACAGCGCCGCAGTGGCGCCGCAAAGTCGGCTCATAGCGAAAAGTGACCATTTTTGTGGTCGTCGCTCAGGTCGAACGTTACGAGCTGGAGCTGATTTCTTTTTATATTCAGAAATTACATATATTGAACTAACTAACGGTCCAGGTTGTGTGTCTCTATCTCTTCCCTAGCGACCACAGTGGCCCGTCAAAAATGGTGAAAATTTGAAAAATGAAAAATCGAAATCTCTCGCTAACTATTCAACTTTGAAAGCTCAAATCTTCCATACAATGGTTTTCTGGCACGAAGAATCGATTCCCGCAGTCAGTTTTACCGTCAGACCCACCCATTTTGCTGGGCTGGTTCCACTTTGCCGTCGGGAGGGTCAAGTCGGAAACCGCTTCCTGCAGGTCCATAGTAGGCTTAACCTGGCCTCTCAAAACTTTGTCTATAGGGGTTTTCTGGTGTGCCCAGCCCATTCCCGGTATCCATTTTGCCGCACAACGTACCTATTTTGCTGGGCTGGTTCTACTTTGCCGTCGGGAGGGTCAAGTCGGAAACCGTTTCCTAGAGGTACATAGTAGGCTTTACCTGGCCTCTCAAAACTTTCTCTATAGGGGTTTTCTGGTGCGCCCGGCTCATTCCGGGTATCCGTTTTGCCGTCCGACGTACCTAATTTGCTGTGCTGGTTCCAGTTTGCCGTCTGGAGGGTCAAGTCGGAAACCACTTCCTGGAGGTCCATAGTACGCTCTACCTGGAATCTCAAATCTTTGTCTATATGCGTTTTCTGGTGTGCCCAGCTCATTCCCGGTATTCGTTTTGCCGTCTGACGTACCTATATTGCTGGGCTGGTTCTACTTTGCCGTTTGAAGGGTCAGTCGGGTGGGGGGGTCAAATGGTCGAAAATAAGGTTTCTCAAAAGTGGTCAAACTTGGTATCAAATGAAAACCCTAAGTGAAGTGAGCAACTTTTGTCATAGAACTGCGTACCCAAAGTGGCTGTAGAGTGCTGTGGTGGGGTGGGGTGGGGACTTAGGCGATTTTGGATCAAAAATAAAATTTTTCAAAAATGGTCAAACTTGGTATCAAATGAAAGCACTAAGTGAGCTGAGCAACTTTTGTCATAGAACTGCGTACCCAAAGTGGCTGTAGAGTGCTGTGGTGGGGTGGGGTGGGGACTTAGGCGATTTTAGGTCAAAAATAAAATTTTTCAGAAGTTGTCAAATTTGGTATCAAATGAAAGCCCAAGTGAGCTGAGCAACTTTTGACATGAAACCATCCACCAATAGTTGCTGTGCCAAATAACGTCACGTGCGTATGAAACTTTTGTCTTTACTTCTTCAACCGGAATTTAAAAGATATATATAAGTATTTATATTTATTTATTTTTTATTTAAAGAATATATATATATATATATATACGACACAGCCAACACACACATATTATCCTCTTTTGTGCGGAGCATTTTTGTTACTTGTATATATATACAAGAATAAAAATGCTCCGGTGGAGCATGAAAAATGCAATATGGGTGACATTAGGTTGTAAATGGACAGAGGACTAGGTTTTAAAACGTTAATATGGGAGGGGCAGGTTGTAAATGCCAGGAGGACTAGGTTAAAAGCGCACTAATATGGACCAGCTTCGCTGAACAACCCATATTCGCGAAAACTGTCCAGAGTTTCTATCGGCTGCTGCTTGCTGTTGATATTGGCAGTTCTTCGAAAAATTGTACGATATGTCAGCACGGCCTGCAAGTATATATATGTGGTCGTGCTCCTTTATTATACAACTTAATAATACACGCACATAATGTCAACTGCTTTTCGCATCAACTTAATACAAGATTCTGCGCTGACACTGCAGAAAAAACACCTTGAACACCTTTCTACCAGAACTGCTTTGTTTATTTGGAATAAGCTTTAATATTTCAAAATCGTCCCGCTTGCTTTGAAAGTTGAAGAATGCAGGATCTTACTCGTATGTCATGTGGAGTGGAGCATGAGTGACCGCGAATATGGGTTGTTCAGCGAAGCTGGTCCATATTAGTGCGCTTTTAACCTAGTCCTCCTGGCATTTACAACCTGCCCCTCCCATATTAACGTTTTAAAACCTAGTCCTCTGTCCATTTACAACCTAATGTCACCCATATTGCATTTTTCATGCTCCACCGGAGCATTTTTATTCTTGTCCTATTTCATTTTTAAGGTTCTCAGTAAAAAGCAAAAACGTTAAAGCTGTGTGAAAGAAACTTTAAAAATTCCACCAATCATTAATCGTCAACCGAAAGTACAGAACAAAGAAGCTTGAAAAGTTCCAATTTCATCCTTTTTCTCTATTTTGACAGAAATCCAACATCCAGTACCCATGGCTGCAATAGTTTTAGTTACTGTATATAGCACTCTACTGCAGCGCAACCAAATGCAAACTTTACTGTCAGTGAAGGAAACTCATAAGACACGATTTGCAATGCTCTTCCGTACTTGTAAACAACGTTTCAGGTGTCTCTTGCTAGTGATAGGCCGTGCTGCACTTCAGTCTTCAGCAGCACTCTACTGCAACACAACCAGACGCAAACGTCAATGCCAAAGAAGGAGACTTACACGGCACAATTTCTAATGCTATTCCGCTGTTGCCTGCAGAATTTCAGGCGATTGCAAGTTATCTGTAGTTAGTTATAGGCCGTGCTGTACTTCAGCAGCACTCTACTGCAGCGCAACCACATGCAAACTTTACTGTCGGTGAAGGAAACTCATAAAACACGATTTCCAATGCTCTTCCGTACTTGTATACAAAGTTTCAGGCGATTGCTGTTTGTCTGTTGCTAGTTATAGGCCGTGCTGTGCTTCAGCAGCACTCTACTGCAGCGCAACCAGACGCAAACGTCAATGCCAAAGAAGGAGGCTTACACGGCACAATTTCTAATGCTATTCCACTGTTGCCTGCAGAATTTCAGGCGATTGCAAGTTATCTATAGTTAGTTATAGGCCGTGCTGTACTTCAGCAGCACTCTACTGCAGCGCAACCACATGCAAACTTTACTGTCGGTGAAGGAAACTCATACGGCACGATTTGCAATCCTCTGCCGCACTTGTGTGCAAAATTTCGGGCGATTGCAACTTAACTGTAGTTAGTTACAGGCCGTGCTGTACTTCTGCAGCACTCCACTACAGCGCAACCACATAGTAACATCGTAATAAGTATACAAAACGTATCTATAATAGTTTGTCATGTCCTAAACAATCTGTATGCCGAATTTCAAATACCAGTGACGAATGAATAACTTGTTATCGACTGTGCTGTGTTTGGGGCAGCACATACAGCACGGTGGAAGCTACAGAGTGTACTAACTAACATAGCTACAGTTCCTCCTTACTACAGACACAATTATCACCAAGTTTCATATGTTTAGCCGATTACGGTCAGTCTACAGACAGCGTGCTATGGTTGCTGCATAACAGTACAGCACGATAGCAGCACCGCACAGCGCTGCGACTATGGTCATCGTTTTCAGCGACCCCGATAACCCCTATATGCGTCCCACTATATGGCCCAAAACAGCATATTTAGGCCTATTTTTGACTATTTCCTGTAGAGTTGGGACTTAGAAATTTTCCGAAAATGGCTATTTGGCCAGACCAATTTTGGGCCGGCCGCCAGAACGATCCTGGCCAGATATGAAAAATCGCCCTCGTTAGCACATATAAACCCTTCCGTAGATCCTTATGCAACAAACCACGTCTCTCTAGCGTCTTCCCTGAGTCCTGTAGCTTTGACAAACAATTGGCCATTTTTGGCCATTTTAGCGCCAAGTCCACGTTTGGCCGGCCGTACAGGTGGCCGGCCGGGCCGGGCAGCGAAAAAATATCAAAAAGGTTCACTTTCAGGGTATATACGTTCAGAAAAACCAAACTTCACCTGCTGAAAATGCCCAGATCGTTCTAACACTGCGACAGAAAATTGCATTTTTCCAAGCGTGACTTACACGGAAAAAAAAACAAACGGACCTAACTTGCCCGGAAGCGAAAATTTTCAAAGTTGGAAATTTTGACCAAAACTTTTTTGCGACTTGTAGTACTCGTCGTGTAGATTCCAACGATACCAAAATTGTCCAGTTTCGTTGAGTATTTAGCTGGCACGGAGCTCGAACGGGTCTCCAAGGGCCGCACTGAGCCTTTTACACCCATATTATAGGGGAGCGCTCTCGCGCTCCCCTATAATACAGTACATTCATAAAAAATAGTAACTTTTATGTCGCCAATTATTCGTCTAGTGACAATCGCGAAAATTTGGCGATTATCGCAGAAATTTGGCGAAATGTCGCCAAAACTAGAACTGAAATTGTCGCAAAGCCGCCCGCGACAACCGCGAAAATTTGGGGATTATCGCAGAAATTTGGCGAAATATCACTTATCGCCAATATTCTACGATAATCGCGAAACTTTCACAGCTGTCGCGGGCGGCTTTGCGACAATTTCATTTCTAGTTTTGGTGATATTTCGCCAAGTTTCTGCGATAATCGCCAAACTTTGGCGATTGTCGCGGACGGCTTTGCGACAATTTCAGTTCCAGTTTTGGAGATATCCAAAAAGTTAGCTAAATTTGGTTAACAAATCATTTTTATTTTATTTTCATCATTAGTCATTTTTTGAAAACCTTTTCTCAAATTTTGGCTTTGAATTGCTTTAAAATGGTGTAAAAACGCCTAAAACGTTAAAAACAAGCCTTATTTTGAAGAAAAAAAGGGTAAAAACTCAAAAAATTTCCATTTCTTGGCCATTTTTGGAAATTTCTGATGTCCAAATTCTGGGGGGTGTACCCCCATCACATTTCGGGGGTCGACCACCGAAGTTCCAAGATTTACCCCCCACCCTCCCGAGACCCAAAATTCCAGGGAAACCATAGGTGCACCTGGGGGGGGGGGACCCCTCCCCAAATGGAAAAGCGCCGACCCCACACTCGAAATTTTGGAGGTAGATCCCACCCCCAAATGGCTAAATCCCCGACCCCATCTACCCAAATTTGCCAGACACCACCCTCAAAATTATGAAATGAGGCAAAACGTCAAAACTAGTAAAAATTCGAAATTTTTTGGAAAAATTTGAAATTGTTGAAAAAAATCGAAATGTTTTCGAATATATGCGTAAATGAGCAAAAATGAAGAAATATTTTTGATTTTTAGTTGGAAATAACGCTTTTTTAGCAAATTTGCGAATTTTTTGTAAATTTTTGACCAAAAAATTTTTACCCCCCCCCAAATTCGAATTTTCCGGACCCCACCCCACCTCAAAACGGCTGACCCCACCCACCCTAATTTCGGCTACCCCCTCCCCCAACATAGTTTCTTTTGGGGGGTTGGGGGGGTATCCCCCCAAAAATTTTTTACCAAATTTCCCCCCCCCCCAGATTTTTTGACTTACCCTCCCCCAACTTTTGGCTACCCCCCGAACCCCCCCCCAACGATTTTTGGACCCAAAAAGTTAGCTAAATTTGGTCGAAAAATGGTCATTTTTTGAAAAATTTTTCTAAAATTTTGACCTAAAACCGCTTTAAAACGGTGCAAAAGCGCCTAAAACGTTAAGAACAAGCCTTATTTTGATGAAAAAAGGGCTGAATTACAAAAATTTTGCATTTTTGGCCATTTTTAGAAAATTCCGGGGTCCGAATTCTGGGAGAGGGTTGGGGGGGTACGCCCCATCACATTTCGGAGGTCGGCCATGATTTACCCCACCCCAGACCCAAAGTTCCAGGGAAACTATGTCCCCCAACGTTTTCTCAAGGTATATACACCTATGAGGGAAACTATGCTCACATGGGGGTAAACTGTAGCCTGGTACACCATAACCTTGAGAAAACGTTGGGGGAGGGGGTAGCCGAAATTAGGGTGGGTGGGGTGAGCCCAGTAGCGGCGCCAGGATTTTTTGAAGGGGGGGGGCGACCCAAACGTCCGGAGACCTTTTTTTGGGAAATCCAAAAACCTTTGCCAAATTTTACCTTCATTTCCCAAAAAATTCTCAAATTTTAGCAAAATTTTTTCGATTTTTAGCAAAAATTTTTCAATTTTTATCAAAAACTTGCCGATTTTTTTAAAAAATTATTAAAAATACTCAAATTATGCATATAAAAATCTGAAAAATTTTTCAAGGGGGGGCCGACACCCCAAAGGGAGGGGCCCAAATCGCAAAGGAAGGGGGGCCCTGTTGTGGCCCCCGGGCCCCCCTGGCACCGCCACTGGGTCAGCCGTTTTGAGGTGGAGTGAGGTCCGGAAAATTCGAATTTGGGGGGGGATTTTTTGGCCAAAAATTTAGCAAAAAATCGCAAATTTGCTAAAAAAGCGTTATTTCCAACTAAAAATCAAAAATATTTCTTCATTTTTGCTCATTTATTCGAAAAAATTTCGATTTTTTGCAAAAATTTCGAATTTTTCCAAAAAATTTTTGAATTTATATATATATACTAGTTTTGAGGCAAACTTTTCAAAATTTTGAGGGTGGGGTCTGGCAAATTTGGGTAGGTGGGGTCTGGGATTTGGCCATTTGGGGGTGGGGTCTGCTGGCTCCAAAATTTCGAGGGTGGGGTCTGCACTTTTCCATTTGAGGGGGGAGGGGGTTCCCCCCACGCCCCCCCAGGTACACCTATATATGTGGTACACCCATAGATGTAACCACTAGCGTAGCCAGAAAAAAATTTCGGGGGGGGGGCAAGCCAAAATTTTTCAAACAATTGTGGCAGTTAAAAGGGGAACCGCATGCATTTTATTACGTTAGCTTATTTTTCGGGTTTTAAATTAACAATTTTTAAGAGATATATATGTAACAGCAAATAACAGATGCCGCCTTTGAATAATTTACACAACTGACTATTCAGTTGAGGGGCCTGGGGGGCGCAGCCCCCCAGAAGTTGAAGAATTTTTTATTTTTGCTGCCTGAAACGAATTTTTCTGAGCACATTTTTCGTCCTTTAGTATAATCAAAAGCAGTTTGGTTTAAACAACAGAAAGCCTGTTCGTAAATTTATACTTTATTATAAATATTATAAATATTATAATATAAATATTGCGTATATTATAAATATTATAAATATTATAAATTTATAAATATAAAGACATTTTAAGATTGACGAAGACGAAATATGCAATAATTCGCGCAGACGGCGCGAAAAATTTTGGATTTTACTTCTAAATTGCTTTAATTTTCATCAATTCTCAGGCTCAACGCAGCCCACAGCTGCTGTCTGCGTCAAATATTTCCTGATGGCAGATATTTTCAGGGGGGCAGGGCAATCCAATTTCGGGGGGGGGCATGCCCCCTTGCCCCCCCCCCTGGCTACGCGCCTGGATGTAACTGAGGTTTGGGGTGGGGGCATAGGTGTACCCCTGGGCAGTAGCGGCGCCAGGAATTTTTGAAGGGGGGGGGGCCCGGCCCGACCCAAAAATCCGGCGACCTTTTTTTGGGAAATCCAAATTTTACCTTCATTTCCCACAAAATTCTCAAATTTTAGCAAAAATTTTTCGATTTTTAGCAAAAATTTTTCGATTTTTGGCAAAAATTTGCCGATTTTTTAAAAACATTTCTTAGAAACACTCAAATTATGCATATAAACAGCTGAAAAATTTTTCAAGGGGGGGGGGCGACACCCCAAAGGGAGGGGCCCAAATCGCAAGGCACCGCCACTGCCCCTGGGAAGGGAACCCCTCCCCCCCAAATGGAAAACTGCGTTTAGTGCGAAGGAGAGGCGTTTAATTGTTTAACTACATATACGTACTTAACTATTTATACTACTTATACTTTAACTACTTATATATACTTGAGTTTTGACTAATTGCTTAGTTTCTTGACTTTTAAATTTTGCATAATTATTACCAAATCATAAAACATATTGAGAAGATGGTTTCGTTATTTTTCGCTTATTTTCTCAAAACATGACTAATTTAGCTTAAATGTTGCAAAGATGCAAACAAAGACATTACAGATTTACTGGTAATAAAATTATGTATTTTTAAAAATTTTAAAATCTGAAGTCCTTCAGCCAGAAGAGCCCATATTATTCGTTTCTAATATTGCTGAAAACTAGGTAATAGGGGTTTTGGAGACCGCAAAACACAAATATAGCATGCTTTTGTATTTACAACTCTTATTACCTTCTTTCAAACTTACAATTTACGTTTATACTAAATTAACAAAGCGGAATAGAAAACATACTTCTGATTCGTGTTCAGCGAGCCGTACAAGACCCCAAAAATCAAGACAAAAATTCTGGTATCTCTTGAACTCTATGACCACAAAGACTCGACACGGTCTCCTTTGAACTTAGTTACTGATTGCTACGATAAACATTATTAAGTGATATCGACATCATTCGAAAGCTCTTAACATGTGTAATGAAGTTGCTAGGATCCGGAGTCAAAAATCGCTCTGCTCTCCGGTCTAGTCACAGAAGTCGCTCTGCACTTGATTACACGGAAGGTCAGCACGTCCACTTATAGAAGTAGACTTAGGCACCGGATCTCTGAAAGGTGGTGTTCCAAAATCAGAGATTCCCTGCAGCCAACCTTTGTAGGGGTCTTCCTTGTGAGTTCGTTTAGTGCACTGGATTCCAGCTGATCAGCAAGAGGGGTCAGCACTTGCTTTGACTTGATCGCTGGATTGATGATGAGTCTTCCGATTCCTGACCAGAACTTACCGTGAGTGGTCCTGATCCGATCCTTTGGCTAACGCGCCTGGCTTTCAGAGACGATCGCGCCTCTCTGTTAAATTCTGAGACTCTAGGTCTGACACACCAATTATTTATTAAACTTAGTACAGGTATGATGGGTACACTCTTATAGACACTATGAAAATTTACAATACAACAAGCGTTAATAACAGGGGTCGTTACAAACTGTGCAAAACAGATACTATTACAGATCAGTACAGTATACAATTTACTGTACCAGAGTTGCCAGATACCCTCTTTTAGTTTATTATTAATATTATCTTAATTTAGGATAATATTACCCACGTTATAGGTTTAGGTAGGGACAAGGTTCAGTGGTACTTCTTCTTCTTCCTTTTATCACACTCTGTCTCTGTTACACTAACTATTACACTGTCTCCAACTCTCTACTAAGTAAGTACCTATATGCTTCCTCGTGCGCCTATATGCTTGTGCTGTGCGACTCTTTATCCGTCCTTACAAAACGGATTATCAAACTACAAATCAGTAAACTACAAACAAACAGTTATTAGCTTGAACTTAACCTGGGGTCGGTCTATGGGTGAGTCCCCGAATGTTGGACACTTCTTTCCCGAAGGTCCGCTCCAACACCTAGACAGGGTTACTGTACGGAACTGGCTTTTCTATTCCTGATTAACGAAATTTAAACAACTACAACTACAAAGTTCAATAGCACTGATGGCTTCTTCTGTCTTCAGGCTAGCTGGCTCTGGCTGAATGCTAAGCTCAAGCCAGAGACGAAGGGAGCGCAGCTCCGGAACCGGTGACGATGAATAGGGTGAAACTGGCCATTTTAGACAAAAGATTCGAGAGACAAGTTTACAATACTTTCTGAACGGTTTTGGTTTCCCAACTTAAAATCAGGTGCCTGCGAAGTCGTCTCTGTTCTTGACCCTAGCTGCGGTCTAAATCCACAATGTACCTACAGTGATAGGTTCCACGAATCGGCTACTGACAGGGTTCACTTGCTTCACTGCCGCGACCCCTATGATATATATATTGTATATACTTCATTTCAGCGTAGCTGATTTTTTCCTTTTGTTGGATGATGTGGATGCCATGGTCACCTGAAGGCACCGAGCGTTTGTTGTCTGCCCTGAAACGGGAGCAAAGGGAGTTGGCTGGTTGGAGGGCCAAAGGAATTTCTAAGGTATATATATCTTAGGGATGCACCTCGGCTGTAGCCCCGGTAGTCAGGCCGTAGCTGGCTCTTTCCTACAGGGGGGCGTGGGGGGTGTGCCCCCAAACATCGGTCTCCCAAACTTGAGTCCCCCCAGAATCGCCCCTCCCAGGATTCGGGCCACCCTCCAGAACTCTAAAGTGCCCCAAAAAATAGGGTTTTGAGGGTAGATTTTGAAAGATTTTTCCGGCCTCGCCGGATTTTTAGCCGTTTTTAAGCATTTTTAGCTATTTTAAGCTTAAATTTAGGTTGAAAATAGTTAATATTTTAGCTAAGCAGCAAAAATAGCTATTTTTCAAGCATTTTTGAAAAATTTTTCTTCCCCCCCCAGAAATCCGTGGCTCCCCCATACTGGGGGGGAGGACCGCCCCCCCCCAGAAATTTTTGCCTAGGAAAAAGCCAGCCTGCCCCCGGCCTGGCTTAGGCTAAGCCTGGCCTGAACTCAGCTGAATGTTGGTTGTTTGCTACAATTTTTTACGCCAAAAATGAATAAAAACAAGAAGATAATCACTTGACTCAACGAAAACTATATACATTAATATAGTGTTTATACCCGATTTTCGTGACAAGTTAACATTTTTAGAAATTGAGCTGTTTTCTGCCTTCAAGTCCCCGGTGCTGAGGCCGCAATCCGGCCCCGTTCTTGACCGTTCCCCCGGCCCGGCCTATTGTAAGAACGTAAGCCAAGCCTATCCAAAACTGATGAGAAAGCGCTGCTAGCTGCTCTCTGGGATTCGATCCGTAACTTATTTTTTTAGTTAACAGGTGATTTTTTGTTAAACCTTTAAAAATGTTAACTTACCTTATGCCGGTACGGTATATTTCAGGGTACCCAGTGTCTGTCAGTCTCGGATCGTGATCGGATTGTCTGGTGGCTGGCCGGTCTCTGTGTTGCCTCAGGCGCTGACTCGAGCGGCGTTGGGGAGGAGCTCCTTCCTGGTTCTGCGTCGGCGCTATCGCTTGACGCTGACCACGCGGAAGCCTTGACGCTGCTGTTGACGCGTCGCTTCGGTCCGGACACCCTTTGCCTGGCCGTCAGCCTGATGGACTGCATTCTGTCCCTGTCCAAGGTTCAGGCCAAGTACGGGCCCTGCCTGGCCCTGGCCTGCCTCTACGCGGCCACCAAGATTTGTGAAGAGGAAGAGGTCGGTTGCCTTTTGTTTCTTCAGCTTGTTGTGATGCTTAGGTTTGTGTTGTTTAGACTTATGTACGTATATATGTATGTATGTAGGCTGGCTTATTTTAGGTCAAATTTATTGGGAGGGGAGGCTCAAAGTCACTCTCTTCTTCAAATTACTAACTGTAAATGTGCGAAAATTTCGTTAAAAATCTTGCAAAGTCTGAAAGTTTTTTGAAAGTTTAGGTGAAAACTGAAAATGGTAATGTTTGGCAGTTTTTTGGGTTATAGCGGCCGTAATTTATGGGAGGGCTCCTCGAATACCCCCAAGCGTATGCGATTCTTTCTTTCTACTTTGAAAGCAATAGTTATACGGTGTCCTTTCTGGCGTTTTTCGGGGGGGGCAGGGGGCCCCCTGAAATCGGTTCCCCCATATATACTTGGTTTAGTCTCTTGCTTGAGAATTCAGGCCTTCCTCACCTAACCCAAAAGTGACCTGAAAATATGGTTTTGAAATTTAGCTTTCAGGGATTTTCTGGTCGACATTAAGGTACTTGTTTTTATGCAATTTTAAGCTTAAACTTAAGGTGTTCCCCCCCTGAAACTTTCTTTGTGTAAACCAGCCTAAAATGTGCAAATACTTCGTCAGATTCCACTGTATATACATGCTAACCTTTGAAATTCAACAAATCCGAACACAAACTCCAAGTTCAATTGAAACTAAAATTTAACTATGCTGTCTGTTATTGGAGAGGGGAGGCCCCTCCTCGCTTTATAAGGTTAAGTTGCAGTTCTTTAGCAAGCTTTTATTGTTTGCGTGCCTTCAAATATTTATCAAGCTGACAAATTTGCATGATGTCAAATCTTCGGCTTGTTTTAGTATTTTTCCTTTCATTTGTTTATTTGTTCGATGTGTTTTTCGGTTTCTTATTTTAGGATTGTCCGGTGTTGTCTGATCTCCTACGGCTCAGCGGCTCCAGTCTGAGTGTTCAAGAAGTCATTCGCATGGAACGGGTCATTTTGAATAAAGTTTCCTGGGATCTCAACATTGTCACCCCCTTCAGTTTCATTGAACTGGTATGGTTACTCTTTGCAGGGTTGCCATTGTGCATAAAATGAGCACGATCATAAAAGGATTATGTGGTTTTGGCAGAATACTCTTGAGCACTGTTCATAAAGCTAAGAGCAGAAACGTTTTTTGCAATAAAACCATTATTTTAAGAAATAATTTTCTGGATGAATCCAGTTTAGGGAGATTTCATTCTGCTTATTAAGGCAATAAGTAACGTTTTGCGTATGTGACAGCACTAGGTGCCTGGTTCAGCGTTTTTTTCAAAATCGGATTTCATCAAATTTTCGTCATTTTTATTTTCTGAACGTCATTTTTATTTGTCCAACGTCAAAAATAAGTTTTTGCAGAAATAGTTTTGTTTTGATTTCACGCTACATTTACATTGGTAATTTCGGTTTAATTTTTGCCTTGTTGGCGTGCGTTGCTTCATATTTAACACTGTCCCGCAAGTATCCTACTTTAACTTACGTATTTACATACAGGTGTCTATATGTGTGTCATGACTTTGAACATTAACAATGATGACAATACAAGCGGGGGCCTGGGGGGCAGAGCCCCCCAGAAGTTGAAGGAATTTTTTGCTTTTTAGATGAAATTGTTCTTCAAATCTTTACTTCCTTTCATTTTGCAGAAACAAGAAAAGTTTTAAAAATTTACACTTTTTGAAGGGAAAATAAGAATTTTTTGCTAAAA
This sequence comes from Trissonchulus latispiculum, assembly GCA_030248195.1. Taxonomy (NCBI): domain Eukaryota; kingdom Metazoa; phylum Nematoda; class Enoplea; order Enoplida; family Ironidae; genus Trissonchulus; species Trissonchulus latispiculum. Next base: position 99,817 of record JASAND010026829.1, read on the forward strand.
TTGAATGATATTTTAAGCCTTTTCTATTCTAAAATCTGCTAAAAAGGTTGGAAATATACGAATGTATACGCGCTCAAGGAATTTTGTGGTGTGGAAACGCTTTTTTTGTGTTTTTCCAGTTTACCTTTTCTTACCTTCAAATCGCGACGACTGGGCTGGCATCCAGATCAATCCCTCGTATATAGTTTTTAGCATTTATGCAATAAAATTCCTGAAGCTTTCATTCCATTATAACCGAGAAAATCCGAAGAGAAAGTTTTCAAAGAAAATATTCAGCGAAAATGGTATGTATGAGAAACATGCATCAAAAGTGCAATTGAAGGATGTAGCATGAAGTCTCGTAATCTATGGCTTTGTATTTTATACTGATTGACTATAAGTCTTTATTATTGACATCGTCGAAGCTGAACATAAATCACAGACAATATAAAGCGGGGGTTTGGGGGCGGCAGCCCCCAAATCTCAGAAATGTTTTGAAAAACCACTGTTAAAACATAATAGAAACTTTCCATTCTTTTTAAATTTAAGTGTTACTTCCACATTTTGGCTTCATCATTCTTTCGTCATTTTAATTTTGGCGTCGTCAAAACTATTGTTCATTTCTGCAAATGACGCTATTTTTGACCAAAAAAACCTAGGCCTGGTTACACGTAATGCAGTTTGCGTGAAAGTCCACATGATGTTCTTAGGAATTTATGTACCGTCCGGGAAAGGATTTGATTTCAGACGGCACATGGTTCTGTTTGGTTTGGTGAAAAGGACAAAAATTTGGCATATTTTGCTCCTTGAAAATCACAAAAATTTCTCAAATCCCCTGAATTTCGACTAGTATTAAACCAGAAATTTTTAAACAGCTTAATTGGAACACCTTGGTGGGTGGGGTTGCAATCTCCGAGAACAGGGAGCATGTTCCCAATCCTCTCCGCTGTAAAAAAAGTTGTCTTTAATACACAATGGCCAAGGGGAGGGATCATTTTTGGCAAGATTTGTTTGGCATCTCTCCCTCTCCTGTACTCGGCAAGAAGCTAGCTATATATAGTTGTTTTTTAGCATATTTTATCTCCACTTGTTTCTTCTTCTTCTTCTTTGCAGTTGCTGTCTCTGATCATCTGTCCGCAGTGGTGCGCCCATCTGGTCCCCTATCTGATGAACATGGTGATTGTGGTGATGGCTCAGCACTGGCTCCTGGTCCGGTTCCCCGTCTCTCTGGTCTCACTGGTCATTCTGTCCCTGACCCTGGAGAGTCACAACTGGCCCGGCTGGTTTCCCCTCTGTCTCAAACTGATGACATACATTGAAGTAGGTGTCACTATTATATGTTGTAGTAAACTTTTTCACTGCTTCGATTTGTATACTACGTAATTCAAACAGCTTCAAACTTGGTTCGGCTATGCCTTTGGGGTATATTAATATGTGCATAACTCAAGGGGCTGAGGATTCAGTGATCTAAGGCAAGGGTTGTGTGTGGGTTCGATTGCAACTAAAGTCGTCAGAATTAGTTGGGTCCTAGTTGTTGCTGTGTATAGTGACATTTCCTTTAAAATATTTATTGTTCCTTCGATGGTTGAAGGGTTTCTGAGAACATGATATAATAAATAAACTATGGTTCTCGTTGCTACATATTTTCCCCTCAAATGGATTTTGAGCGTTTGGATTTTGGAAAGCGTGTGCCTATTCTTTCTGGACTCAGAAAATATTATGTTTGATTTTTTGATGTTTTAAATCAATATATTTTTTCTGTTCCAGGCAAACCAGGAGGATTTTATTCGCTGTCGTGAGGAGGTGAGCCTTGCCATGCTGAACAGTAGCAGCACAGTCACGACAACGATTCCTGAAACGGAGACAGTGGACCGCTACCATCAGCAGCAGCAGAGCAGCACCACCTCCGTTGGAAACGAAAATTTCTGGGACCAAAATGGTGACCGGCTCAGGAAGGGGAACTGTCTTACTGTCGTCACCAGGAACAACTGCAGCAGCAACAGCCGTCCTGAGGATGATTGGGAAAAGGAGAATCTGCTATCCGTTCCATCCGTTCTATCGACTTCGTCAGAACTTCCCAAGGCTCTGACACGCGGCGGTCGGGCCAGTCGTAAACGTCAACGACTGAGATCGGCCCGTTGCGATGGTGGTCAGACGTCCACTTCCTGTGGGGATCAGGGCTCCTCCACCTGTGGCGGCGGAGGGGCGCAGGGTGGCGAGGGGTCTGCTGTACGAGCCAGGCTGGAGCCGATGGTGTCAACGCTGACCCTCAGTGGGAGTGACTCCTGCTCTTCCCGCAGCGGCACCACCCAGCCGGTTCAGCAGCTACCCCTGGGCTCCCTCCAGATTAGCTGCAGCCTGGAAGATCAACAGGATCTGAATGAATCCATGGAAATGCTCTACGGAGGGGAGAAGGAGTGATCTGTTGATTGACTGATTGATTGATTTCAAAATGAAACAGATTTTGGATATTGGATTTTTGAGAGCTATGGTGGGAGGCAGGCAATAACCTTGGGTTTTATGAACTGTTTTGTATCCACCATGTATGGTACAACATTATGTTGTCGTGTCGTGTTGTCATGTCATGTACTTTTCACCCGTGTCTGCCTGCCTAAAGTTTTGTATTTCTTTGGTTTTTTCATTCTACGTTCTTACGTATATTATGTTACATTATGTTTTATATTGTTTTGTCTTTGTACCATATCTTAAGCGCTGTTGACAGCCACATATACATATTTTTACAGCATTTGGGAAAATATTTTTGTTGTCATTCGGGGTTGGGATGGCGGGAAAATGTTTTCTCCATAATTTTGCGTGGTCCCCATTATTCTGTACTTGCTTTTTTATGTATTTATTTTAATCTTTATTGCTTCTGCTTAGTATGTTACTGTTCGCTTGTGTATAATATATATTAGTTGCTTACGTTTGTGTTAGTTTGCTGTGGTTATTTTGTGTGCAATGTGTACATAGGTACGTAGTAAGTATACGTATAGGTTTTAAAAGTTGTTTGCGCGTTCTTTTAGTTTAAAATAACATGTTAACAGGTTGGTAGGTCGGTAGGTACTACTAAGAAGGTTGGAATGTTTGAATTATGTCGAATTTTGCCTGTTTTAGTAGTAGTTTAATTTAACTAATCTTAGTAATTTAATTGATTAGTTGAAGGATCAGGAAGTTTAAAAGTTTAATATTTTTGTCAGTGAAGGTTATATAAATTTTGCTAAATTTACCAATTTCTGAAATTACATGAGGCAAATCAACTTTAACAGGCGACATTATTATTAGCAAACTGTACAGGATATATACATATTGTGATGCCTAAATCTATATTTTCTAAAACTGCAGTCTCTGCTATGAATATTTCCTCATAAATGCATTTGTTTATTTTTAGCTTACGTACCTATAAACCTGTATGTAATGGACTTGCACTTTTAGTGGGGAGGATGGGACCCTCATTTTTCAGTCTCCCTCCAATTTTTGGAGGTCCACCCTCTTTTTTGACAAAGTAGTGTCGAAAAATACGTATTAAGTTTGTCGAGGTCAAATTTTCGAAAATGCTTATACTTAGCTAATTTATGGACTTGTTTGCGAGCCCAATCTTATTACTCAAAAACAGCTACTATTACGTTTTTAAACTTAAAAACGTTAATTTTACGCTAAACGTATTACTTATACCTTCGGATTGCCTACCCCCCCCCCATTTCTCTGAAGGCACCCCTCCCCCGCACTCCCTTCTTTCAAATTCCTAAGAATGCCAGGTGTGTGTATTCGTTTGTATGTTACGTAGCGCTATAAAAAGCTGAGATCAATACCTCCTGCTGTGTATAGTTTTGCTATTCTAGTTTGTCCTTGTTTCTGTGTTTAGTTTGTACATATATACAATAGAAAATGAAAATAAAAATGTTGCTTTACTTTATTATTTATCATCCCTTAAGTTTAGTGCACAGGTTGTATACAGTGTTTTCTGTACAATTTTTCCTTTAGTTTTGAATGTGATAAAAATGTCTCTGTAAAAACTGTATAAATAGTCTAAAATACAGTTTGTGCTGTGTAATTTATTTAAAATGCCGGGGTTTTTGTTTTCCCAATTTCTAGTTGTATATTAAATCCCGTCCTTTAGTGAGGACCAGACAGGATTTTCTATTCTGGAAACGGTTTGAAAATTTTGTAGCCAGCTGCGATTCAAATATTACACAGTGCAAAAACATAAAAAGTGTATATAATATAACTATATATAAAATTTATTATTTATTTTGTTTTCTTTATTTATATGTTTGCCTATGTTGTTGTATTGTTTTTGTCATTGCGTTTACTAGCAGAATTTATGGGCAGTTTTAAAAGATATTTGCAAACTCTTCTTGCTGGGAGACAGCTTGCCGTTTGTAGAAAAACTTCTAATTTAATGTATATACTTTCGCCTATTTTTCATCCCGTACACGGCTGAAACATTGAGGCTTTATGATTTTAAGGGAAGGGGGTAGGTTTTTGTGTAAGTTTTCTTGCATTAAACTGCTCCGTATCGCATATACGTATACGTACGTACATATTTATTGATGTATGTATTTACGTACCTACACATATTTTATTGCCTGTTTGTGGCAATCGGTTTAATTTTGATAAAAAAACTAGTGCAAGATTGGAACGGCCTGGTACCTCTTTTTGCCATTAACTACATCCCCCTCCCCTGTGTTCGGGAGAAGGGGGCAGATATTGGTTTTATTACACAGTTTTTTAAGTTTATGTAGAGCATGATATTTTGTGCTGTTGTTTGTGTACCTATATATATGAGCGTGTTTTTACAGAATCTGTTTTGTGTTTCTGAAGAAATGTACGTACAGAATCTGTATACTAAAATACTGGCAGGTGTCTATTTCCTGTTTTGAATAGATGTAAACAACATTGTAATAATACGTGTATAGGAACGTAAGTAAAAACGTTCAGTAGATATATGAATGCTTTTAATTCTAATTAATTTCCTTTCTGCAGATCCCAATCCGGTAGTTTCTGCTGTTTCTTGCTGCGACAGTTTTTGTTTGCAACAAAATGTTTGTAAGTACGTTGGTACGTATGGCCAAAACTGAGCATATAAAGCGAACCCGAAAACCGGTTATGAGAATTGCGTGTATTCTTTATATGATGATATAGGTACGTGCGTATATATTTTTGCGATAATGTTAGTTATGGATACTTATTTATTTCTGTTTCAGTTAAAAAATTTGGCCCAAAACCAACCAGCGCGTGCCCTTTTTCCTATCATTTCTAAAATGATTTATTTGATGCATTTTTTATTTTTCCAGATTTGGATAGATACGTACACTGAATTCGTAGCTAGCACGCTATATATAGTGCCTATTATTATCTAATCTAGATTACATACGTACAGACAAACGTAGAAATTAAATTGTATGCATTGAAAGGGTTGATAAAGCTGTTTTGGTTGGCACAACCGATTTCAACAAACTTGAAGTTTTGGTGGAGAGATGAGATCAGGGCCGACTTTTTAGGACCAGCCCTGTTCAAATCCTAGGTTTGCCCGGCCCGGCCTGGCCTTGTATACAAACGTTATATATTCTCTGGCCCGGCTCGGCCCTTAGTGCCGTTTTAGGTCTGCGCGGCCCGGCCCTGAAAATCCCTGATTTTTTAAAAACTTTTATGAAGTTTTGAGACATATAGAAACTTGTGTTCTAGCCGGTAGTATTCGAGTATTCCCTACAAATGAAACCTGTGGTTTTCACTGGTTTACAGGTTATTACTCGATCATAATTACAGGTTATTACTGTGATCATAATTTTTGAATGTTTTCAAATTTTCATTTTTTCGACACCCAGTGGGTGGTATATTTGTAACTGCCGCTCCCTGCCGAAAATATTTTGGGGGTGGCCGCGCCCCCCTCCTGCGCCCCTCCCCCGTTTTCCATCAATAGGTCGCTCCAGTAAAGTTTACAGGTTTTGTCTTGTTAAAACTACAGGTTTGGTATCTGCTTTAGGATTGTCAAAAAAGTCGAACAAAACTACAGGTTTCTTTAGTAGTATTATCAACAGGAATTTCCTGTAATTTTTACTATTCGACAGGCCGGTAAAAATACAGAAGTTGCGTTAATACGGGAAGCTCCGCTAGTGACTGACCGCAGAGGAACACTATACGTATAGTCAGGTTCCCAAAAAAAAAACCAGTTGACAGTTTTTTGCTCCAAACTTTTGCAGGGTGACGTGAGACAGCCCAACTAGGGTGCATATGCATAGGGCTCGGTCCGACACATATGCCCACCTATAGCCCCTAGCCTGCCTCCCTGGCAATCCTGAGTAATTAAAAAATTTTGGTGGTTTTTTTTTTGGGAACGATTCCCAAAAAAAACCAGCGTTCCCAAATAAAAAACCACCCTCTTTACTACTGGCAGAGAAGAGGCAGGGCAAATCTAATATTACCTATGTATAGCCCATAACCGACCAATACTACATGGTACTTGGTGGAGCCCAAGGGTCTAGCCTGGGCACGGCAGCCCACTTAGACTACCTTGGACCACCATGACATGGTGAGTCTGGAGGTGTAAGTTCCGATAACTTTTCTTTGAGCGTCAAACGCCTTTGGCCGACGTTTATAGCAGATTTGGCACCCTTTTAACGTGCATTTTCTTTAAGTACAATATAAAATTTCTGAGGACTTACCTGTAACAACAGTCCATATCCCCAACTTGGACCCCCGGGTGCCTAGGCCAGGTTTTGGACTATCACCAAAAGTCTACCAAAACAACTGAAATTTTGCGTAGAACCGTTTTATAACTAGGAAAACACGTTTCCAGCGTGATTTACGCTGTAAATTTCAGTTTTTAGCCAAGTCCAATGCTTCAAGGGTCCAACTTGGGTCCGGACCAGGTTCAGGCTGTCTGAGCCAGTCAAATCACCTCAAACATTCCAAATATAAGTTATTATGATGTTTTTTTGGGGTAAAACGTTCTAAAACAGTGTTAATATCACCAGAAAAATAATTACGGTGACTGCTGTGACCTATTTTTGCAAAGTCCGAACTGGTTTTTTTTTGGGAATTCGTTCCCAAAAAAAAAACCGGGTGGCCCAGGCCACAGCGTAGGAGCCAGTGAGGCCGGGATATGTGGTATCGTGAGTACTTGGGCACCTAACCTACCAACCACAATTAGGGACCTACCGGGTTTTCCGCTGGGGTTTTGAGACAATTTTTCCAACACCATGTCGAAACTTGTCCGAGGGTGGTTTTGGGGTGGTTGTCTTCTAGCTGGCGCCCTGGCTTCACGAGATAAGCTATATAACCCAAACTGATATATTATAATACTAAGGTCTTCTACTTGTTGTGCGCCAAATTTGGCTCGAAACGGTCAAAGTACCTGGGAGATCTGGCACTGGTTTTTTTTTGGGAACTTTGTCACTGGTTTTTTTTGGGAACCTGACTATATATAGTAGAAAACAACAAAAACAACGTATATATTTCTGTTGTTTCTACAAGAGTCTTTTTAAGAGTGTGTTTAGTGAGTTTAAATTTTTTAGTTAATAGTGGTTTGAATTTTTGTTACTCGAAAGTAAACCTATATATATGGGCTTTGTCGGACCTGATGTCATCTCTAAGGTGAACTAATGTAAATACTAGAAATTAATTCAATTGATTCTATTCTAATACAATTACGTATACGTTCGTAAGCCGTGTAGATTTGCTGAGTTTAGCTATACATATATATTCTTGTACACGTTAGATTGTCATGTCAGTTTTGTTAGTATTTTTTATCTTTGCTTTGTTTTAAGTTTGTTTGTTTGTCTGTCTGTCCTACGTAGTTGTCGGGATCTGAGAACCACATGCGCGGAAAATGGTGTACATAAGTGTAGTGCTGTACATTTGCTTAGTTTACAGTGAATGAGTCTTTTTCATTCAGTTTTGCTTTTGTCTTCTGTTTCTTTTTCTTCGTTTTTGTTTTTTTTCGCAGAGGTCATTTCTTAAAAATTTATTTGCCTTTCTTTGACGAAACGTTCAGACTTTCTGGGTTGCAATCAGCAGGCTAGAAGATGACATTGGCAATCATGCTCAACCTGAGTTTAAGGATCAATTGGATTACAGCTAGTATATAACTCCAAGATTGCTTATTGATAAAGAGTGTTACAGGAGACAGGCTTTCTGTTATCAGCTGCGAAGAGATTAGAATATCCGCGCACACACATTCATGTATTGAAGCTCGAAAATGTAACAACTCTGTCAGTTTAAAATGTCTTTTTTCGAGGTTTAGAACGAGTTAACAACACTAACGAAGCTTTTTATGGCACCAAAAATATTTTCTGAAACAAAATCCTCCGAAAGTTTGACTCCCATATCGCCTTTAAAACACTTACAAACCAGGGAAATAAAGCAAATAATTTTGGGGGAATTTGAGGTTTTGCTCCTACTGGGATTCAAACCATTGTTCTATTTTTGTGGCAGTGCTGTAAAATGTTAAAAAAGACTTCTTTCTATCTCCGTTAGCTCGCTCCTCTCATTTTTTTCTGTCTGTGTGCAGTGTAACAAGATTCTTTTCAAATTTAAAATTAAAAATATTAGAATTCTTTTAGTTTTTTACGTGTATGTTCATGCTTGTCCTGCTTTGTTTCCTTGATTGCTTTTATGTATAGAAGCTGGTACTGTCCCGTGTGAAATTAAACATGTCATGTCAATAGTACAGTGTATGTTGCCCTATTAATCAATGCATTCCGTTGATGTGAAATGTTTTTGCAGGGTTTTATTTACTATAAATTTTAACCCCATAAATTTTGCATCATAAATGAATCGAATCGGCTTTCATAAATAATGTTATGATTTGACTTATTTCTCGGAAAGCCTAACACGCATGGTCTTTTCGCGAAAAGACCGGGCTGGTAGCAGAAATGAGCGTAGATTAAATCAATTTCTCAATATGACCGGGCACTTCGCGAAAAGACCGAAATTGTTGGCCATTTCGCGAAAAGACCAATTTCGCAAAAAGACCAATTTCGCAAAAAGACCACAACATATACTTTATTCACACCTTCAGATTGCTATGACTGTGCAGCTAGGTATATAATGTAAAGCTTAACATCAGGGAATCTTGTGTGTTATCTGTGCTTGTATTGGTGTTATATGTCTGGCTTTTTCCTAGGCAAAAATTTCTGGGGGGGGGGGAAGTCTGGGGGGGGCTCGGATTTCTGGGGGGGGGAAGAAAAATTTTCCGAAAAATGCCTAAAAACAGCTATTTTTTGCTGCTGAGCTAAAAAATTAACTATTTTTAACTTAAATTTAAGCTTAAAATAGCTAAAAATGCTTAAAAATAGGTAAAAAATCCGGCGAAGCCGGAAAAATTTTTCAAAATTTACCCTCAAAACCCTATTTTTCCGGGCACTTTAGAGTTCTGGGGGGGAGGCCCGAATCCTGGGGGGGCGACCCAAGTCTGGGGGGAACGAATTTCGGGGGGGCCCCTCCACCCCCACCCCCGGTAGGAAAAAGCCAGTATGTGAGAGTGATTTCATAAGTTTTAATATTTTTAGACATCTCTCTAATTTTTGTCAGTTTTGAGAATATCTTTACATAATATTCTCGGGGACAGCGGCAATGGATGGTACTTGTTTTCGTGTGGCTTCTTAAGACAGATTGTTAAAAATTTTTATGGGGCAGACAACTACTTTTAAAATTTGGTGGAAGTTGTTATTCTTGGTTAAGGTTGATGTGGTTGGTAGGTATCGTGCGTGTGATTTGATTTATGTATTTTGTTCGGTCAGAGTTGGAGATGGACACATTTTTCTTGACCGCGACCGCCCCGCGACCGCAGTAGTCATGACCGCGACCGCCCGCGACCGCGACCGCAGCCCGCATGCTAATTGTTTGCCCGCAAAAGTTTGAGTTAGTGAGCTTTAAATCCGTGTAAAAAGTCCACTTTCTCGCATATTTAAGGTATGTATTTTCACTATTTTTCGTTCGCGCAACTGAAATTACAAAAGGATTTGATTTTTGTAATGGTTATTTTTTCTGAAATTGCTTAATAAACAAACAAGCTCAATATTTTGAGGAAAACAAAAGTTTTTTCCGATTTTCTTCAAAATTTTCTAGTTTAGACGCTTATTTTTCCCAAATCAAATGATCAAACTCAAACCCCTGGAAAATAGCCCGCGGCAATTGTCCCAACGCTGTGCAAAGCCGCTTTCTAATTAATTGCATGAGTTCAGAGAAATTCGTGTTCAAGCAATCCAATTGCCATTTTTAAAATTTCACATTTTTGTTGCTGAGCTTACTGGCTAGGCAGAAATGCCGGATAGAGATCTCCATTGGGATAGCATGAATTGTAGGAGTACAAATGTGGCCAATACTTGACTTACCGACCTGTGTTCTTGAAGCTGTCAAAATCTGACAAAATTAGATTTTTCGAAAAATGGTCCTTTCTGACTCAAAAAGATTTTGGCGTTATCACTGAAATTGTAAGGAGTCAAGGAATACTCGAAACAACAAAGTTGCAGGTATTGGTAAGCGCATTCGAATGACTTCAAGTTTGTAGGTGTAGGGTGACTAATTCCGCTGAACCCGCAAAATTAAAAAATTTTCTAAAATCAAATTAAACAGAATTAGAAATAAACAAATTTGAACAAATTTCAGTAAGGACTACCGTAAGGACTGACAGTTTGTACAGCTTGTCCACCCAACAGGCAAAGCATTTAATGCAGTAAAACAAAATGAAGAATAAATATAAACCTAATGATTCGTCCAGATTACCACTTATGGCAATGTACGTAAAATATTTTGGAAAAATTGAAAATTTTTGCTAGAAATTGGCGCAAATTGAGAAAATTTGATGGAAATTTGCGGTCATTGCGGTCAAGAAAATTTGACCACGACCGCGACCGCCCGCGGGTACCCGCGGGTACCCGCGACCGCGTCCAACTCTGTGTTCGGTATATATTTATACTGTCAGTTTTTACAGCACTGTTATTGTCAGTGAATGTTTTATACTATGTACGTATTTGTTGTAAAGTAAATGGCTGTTTTATTGTGTTCCCCGTAATACACATACAGAGCATACATAATGCAGTATTTTTGTTCGTGGTTCTTTACTATCTGGCCTATTTCTAGTGGGGCAAGTGGGGGGGGGGAAGTGGGGCGCCCCGTCGACGATCTCGCCCCATTCGAGGAGTCCCCCCTTGAAACTCCGATCTTCTCCCATAACCCACAAAATTGGCAAATTTTACCATTTATCCTTAAGTTGTCAAAACATTTTGCGGCTTCGCCGGATTTGTAGCTAACTTTTCACGATTTTAGCTTAAAACACTTAAGATATGTCTTTTTAGCAGCGATTTTTCGCAGTTTTTCACTTAAAAACGTTAAAATTTGAAAAAATCCCAAAAATGCCCCCCTTTTTGGGTGAGCCTTTTCCACCATCGATTGAGGCGGTCCCCCATCGAGCATCCACACATATATAATAATCGCCAATAAATAAGCCAGACAGTTGAACTACATTGTATTAATGATACGTATATACATGTTTCATGTAGATGTAGAAACAAAAGATTATTGTAAAGGGTGCATGGCATTTGCTGAATAGTTAATTAATGAGTTTTGAACCATTTTCACCTTATGAGATTTCGCTACTGTAAAATAAAATGATTTGTATGTTAACATAATATATATAGCTGCTGCTTTGAATCGTTGGTATTGGCTAATGTAACACCTACGTACGTATGCTTACGTATTTGATATGTCTGTGTGTATGGTCTAGCAACTGGTCATATAACTGTGCTTTATGAATGTTTAATATACATACGTACGTATATATAAACCTATATATAAGTCAGTTTAAGTTACTGCTGTATCTTTTATGTTAAAGCCTACCTAAGTTGTTTTTACTTTTTACTGTTTGCTGAAATTAGCAGTGGAACGTGTATACTGATGTACTTAATTGCTTCTTTGATGGATATCTGACTGACAGCACTGGGTAACCTTATGATTCCTTTGCTTTGCTGAAATGGAATAAAGTTGTGGTGAATGTGTTTAAATAGTAAGATTTTAGGTTAGGAAGAAGTTTAGTTAGTCCTGGTAGGCATTAGTGTTTGGAGCAGTTTGCCTGGAGCAGCTTGCGGAGCAGGAGCAGCTATTATGACTCCTAAGATATGTATTAGTTTTCGGGTGTTATATTAGAAAATGTAGTTGTACGTGTACACTGATTGCACAAACCAGACAAAAACCAGATTTGGAGTTCCTTTTAAGCTTAATTGCTCTAAATTGCAAATTCTAACTGTTGAATGATTTGCATCGCGGCTGGTAGCCGGCAAGCGAAAGTCGTCGGCCGGATTAGGCCGTCCGGCAGGGATGGAAACTGGGTCATGGGTCGTTTGGGTCGCCATTTTTGCTTGGGTCACTGGGTCTTGGGTCATGAATTTTGTGAACCGATTGGGTCAGTGTGGGTCTGAGTCAAGGTTCCTGTGGGTCACTTTGGGTCTGGGTCAGCAATTAGGATTGGGTCATTTTGGGTCTGGGTCACAGAGTCTTACCAAATTCTAAATTCGAAGATCTGGCATTGTTCCAATCATACGTAAACCTGTCGCGGCTAAAAAATTTTTCACGCCTTCGGCGCGAATTTTAAGTTGAATTTAGTATTGTTTATCTAGAATCAATAGAGTTAGCTGTGACTTATCCGGCCATTATGTTTGCGCCAGTTCACGTAATAATAGCCATCGAACACTTCCATCGAAAATTTTGAATATTTTGCAATATCAACCAATCAGTTCCAAGTAAAATAACTATTGTTGAAAAATAATGAAAATGACAAGATTGAAGAGCTCCGAACATACAGCCTCCTTCAGAAGAATTTTTTGCTGGATTCTAACCAATTATTTACCGACTACTATTTACCAATTATTTACAAATTTACATTGTGTTGGCCCATACAATGTTCGTGTCACAGTTTCAAAAACACTTCACAAAAGGATAATGTAAAGTCAGTTTAGTTCCAGTTATTTTATTTGGGTCTGAGTCACGATAATTCTTGGGTCAGCTGGGTCTGGGTCACGAAAGCGATTGGGTCATTTGGGTCTGGGTCACGGAATTTTCAAATTTCATGGGTCGCCTTGGGTCTGGGTCAAATTTGCTTTTGGGTCAAGTGGGTCATGGGTCAGAAATAATAACCCAGTTTCCATCCCTGCCGGCCGGCCTCAAACACAAGGCATGGGCACAGGTCTTAGAAATAGGACCGAAGTACCCGAACTCCTATCTTGTAAGACTTTCAAAAATTCCAATGTTTGGGTCTTTGGTTAGGGTTTAACGTATTTTACCAGAACAAGCTTTATATTTTGAAAATACAAATGCCGAACTTGCGGGTCTTTTCCAGATTACCCCCAGTGAAAAAATTTTTAAATCACCAAAGTAGTAATAGAGAGGCCAATTGAGCGCACTTTGGGAGTCATTTTAATCCCATCTTTTGGGAGTCATTTTGATCCTAACTTTTGGGAGCTGTTTTGATCCCAACTTTTGGGAGCCATTTTTCTCCAAGTGATTAAGCTGATGTTGGGTGATGTAATGACTGTGTTTTTGGGAACTGACTAATTAGCTCTGAGATCATCAACCTGTAGAATTGTTAGGGAGACACTTTTGATCCCAACTTTTGGGAGCCATTTTGATCCCAACTTTTGGGAGCCATTTTGATCCAAACTTTTGGGAGCCGTTTTGATCCCAACTTTTGAATGCCATTTTTATCCCAACTTTTTCGATCTATGAAAGGTCTGACGGGAATTTGTGTTTGAGTACTTACTTGAATTCCAACTTTTGGGAGCCATTTTGATCCCAACTTTTGGGAGCCATTTTGATCCCAACTTTTGGGAGCCATTTTGATCCCAACTTTTTGGGAGCTATTTTGATCCAAACTTTTGGGAGCCGTTTTGATCCCAACTTTTGGGAGCTATTTTGATCCCAACTTTTGGGAGCCATTTTGATCCCAACTTTTTGGGAGCTATTTTGATCCCAAATTTTGGAAGTTATGTTGAATCCTAATTTTTGAGTGACCATTTGCATCCCGTGATAATCAGAATATTATGTAAAATCACTTGTTGGCTCATCTGGAGTTATACGATACCACCGATAGTATCCTCGCAAAGACGCCGCTTGACGCTGTAAAGTCATTGTCACTACTGAACTGTAAACTGAATAACATATCTGATACCCTTCTTATTATAACGAAAATTTGAATTTCATGAAGCAACAAACAACAAATAAATTAGTTTACATTTACCATTACTCCATGAAGTTAGCAGTACATGCAAAGTGGACAATAAGCGAATAAGACACTGATATCACAAACGTTTGACATTGTAAAAATGCTAACATTACAGAAAAAGCTGACATTTTAAAATGGCGATATTACAAAAGGCTGCTTTTATAAATTTTGATTTTACATAAAGTTAACATGACACCAAATGTACATTGATTTTACAAAACACTGAGTTTACAAAACAGTGATACATACGAAATGTACACTCTTTATGAAACCTGATAAAGGTATGCAGCAAAAATAGTTGATTAGGAAGCAAGAGCTGTCTTTTGGTTACTGGTATTAAGTTACCAACTATTCAACCACCATGGAGAACATTAATCTGGAATTGTTTTGCGAGAAACTGGAGCCTATGGCTGTAGCAGACTTCATGGTGGAGTATCATCGTATCACCAGCTACTTCCGAGAATCCATCAAGACTAAACTCAGATACGATGCAGCCCTTGACCTCCTACTGAGACTGAAGCAATGTGAAGTTTCCACAACCTTACTTCACGAAGCCTTGATGCAGACCGATCAGCACGACTTGGCGAGAGAACTTGACTGTGAACGACTACAGAAGCGAGTCACCTGGAAACTGTATTCGGAGACTCATGGTCTAACATTCCAATGTCGGAAGACGTTCCCAACCGTTCAATTAGCACGACTCGACGCAGTGATGGTCCTTACGTCCTTAAAATGTAACAATCGAACAGTATTCATTACTGAATGGTTAGGCGATTACGTTGGAACAACATGGATAATTCCAGAATGGTTTGTGTGCCCATGGACTCATAAAGACTGTAAACATCAAACTACTGTAATGTACAATAAACAAATGTCTGTACTGTGAGTATACTGTACGAAATGTATTGAACATACATTAAAGTTGGATACTTATGACAACATTTCTGACTCTAACTGATCTAGGATATTGTAGATAGCTTGAACATGACGTCGATGCTTTGTCTGAGCTCTTAAGACTCTCAGTTTATCTCTGACGGCATCAATTTCTGGGATATGAGGTCTTGGTGGCAATCCACACACACCTCTTAGCGTCTGTTCGTCCATGTGACATAGCTCGTTGTATGCCATAAGCGATACTTGGTCAACTGCTTCTCTGTAAGTAGTGAGAATTGGGCTAGTCCAGGTTTTACAACCAATGACCATAACAACTGCCCATCGCCCGGTGGTCCAGATTCGAACACACGGGGATTGGCGAAGCGTCTTTTGCAAGAACTCGTTCAGTTGACTCCGCATGACTGGTTACTACCTTACACACCTCAGTGCCTTCTTATTAATTAAAGCTCCAGTATCAATTAGGTCAGACTCTTTTCTCGCACCAGTGAGAATAACCTTTCCCGTATGGAAAATCAGCACTGTAATGCCCAATAGTTTACACGTGAGGCCATTAAATAGCTCTGGTTCATAACAAGCCTTGTTCCCCAGAATATCGTACAACAACCTTAGATCGATAAATTTGCCAATGTCAAAGGATCCAACAAGGTTTACCACCTTAGCCTCACCAGTTAACCCAACACAAAGACAATTCGCAAGTGACGATATATGCGTCTATCAAAAGAGTTTGATCACACCGTGCAGACAGATGTCACAGGAGCACGGCCAACCAGTTCCCTAGGTGGTCACTGGTCCCGGACTCTGTGCTGGCCGACCGTGACTTGGCCTACCCAGTTCCCTAGGTGGTCACTGGTCCCGGACTTTGTGCTGGCCGACCGTGACTTGGCCTACCCAGTTCCCTAGGTGGTCAGTGGTCCCGGACTTTGTGCTGACCAACCGTGACTTGAGCCACCCACATAGGACTTTGGCTACTTGTGTGTGACTCGGCTACTGGGAGGAGACTTTGGCCACCCAGTCCGGACTTTGGCCATCCGGTACAGACTTTGGCCACCCGGTCCGGATTTTGGCCGCCCGGTGCAGACTTTGGCCGCCCGGTCCGGATTTTGGCCGCCCGGTGCAGACTTTGGCCGCCCGGTCCAGACTTTGGCTACTGGTGATGGACACTGGCTACCCAGCAAGGACTTGGTCCATCCGGATCGGACTCTGTCAGCCCGCATTGGACTACACCCGGGATGGACTTTTCTAATCGGGTGGTATACCGCCACATGTGTTTGAGACAAACCTTCAAGGGTGATCCCAGTTAAAAGCAAGGGTGGTCAAGAGATGACTAGAGCTTTTCGTGAGATACTGGCAGATGGTAGACGACCACAACACTTACAGTCAGACAGAGGTAAAGAGTTTCTCAACAAAGATTTCCAGTCACTCCTCAAAGCTAACCATATCAACTTCTATACGTGCAATAATCCAGTCATCAAGTGTAGTCTCGTTGAACGATTCAATCGCACTATTAAGACAAAGATATGGAAATATTTTACAAAGACCAGATCGTACAGGTACATTGACGACCTCCCTCAACTCGTCGAAGGCTACAACAATGCTCGCCACAGGAGTATTCGTATGACACCAGTGGAGGCATCAAGGCCTGAAAATATGGAGGATGTCAGAGCAGCACTACAGCAAGCAAATCCTACACCAACTAAATTGCGGGTCGGAGATATGGTCCGAATCAGTAAGACGAAAGGTCTGTTTGAAAAGGGGTATTTGCCTAACTGGTCAGAAGAATTGTTCCGCATTCGAAAAGTTAGCAATGGTATGTACCTCCTGGAAGACTATGGTGGCGAAGAGGTGATCGGTGGTTTCTATGAACCTGAGGTACAAAAGGTTGATGAACCAGACACATATTGGGTAGAAAAGGTAATAAAAACAAGACATCGAAAGGGTCGTAAAGAGTATTTTGTCAAGTGGCTTGGATACCCTGACAAGTTCAACAGTTGGATAACTGAAGGCAATGGATTTCTACCTATACCTACCCAGTAATACTGGTGACTATGCAACAAACAAACTTCACAATTTCCGTGTCAAACTTCCTCATCGAGTAGACCTTGAAGGTGAATGGGAGGTAGCACTCGTGGAACTAGGATATCCGGTTACCTGGTTCAATATAGGAAATGAACAGGATGCAAAGATTAGGGTGAGAGTCGGAAAGAAAACATTCAAGGGTCATATACCTCTAAACAACTATGAATCTATACATCAGTTGTGCGATGCCATTAACTATACCCTTGAACTGACCAAGAAAATAAATTGTGAATTGGCATATGATGAATTGCATCGACGAGTTGGCCTTAAACCTACCACTCTGGATGAAGAACCTGACTTTAAAGCACTCCATTTCAGTCCACAATTAAAATACATGCTGGGTTTTGCAGATACCAAGGTTGTCCCAAAACAGAAGACTGAATCGCCACCCAGGTTTGCCGTAGCCAAAGGAGCTCCTGATCTAAAGGGTGGTCTCTATTCCCTATTCATCTACTGTGATGTAGTTGCACCGCAAATGATCGGAAACACTATAGCAACAATCATTCGTGTTGTCAGCATTGAAGGACGCCATAATGATACAATCGACCGGATATTCAATAATCCTCACTATATACCGGTGCTAAGAAAAGAGTTTGACAGCATTGAAATACATATAAAGGACGATCACGGAAAGGCGGTAGAGTTTGAATACGGAAAGGTCTTTGCAAAACTACATTTCCGCAAACGACGATGATTCTATACCTTACAGGGAGCAGTGGTGAGTTTGAGACTCAATTGGCTCATCCACTACATTTACATGGCAGGTGGTCAGTTGCAATGATTGACTTTATCTATCCTCACACCTGGAAAGCCATTAATTCTAGTGCAGACACATTCATCATAGTCCTGTTTGATGACAAATTACGAAAGGTGGCCAATATACCTAGGCGGAGATACTTTAACCTCCACGACCTAATGAATACTGTGAACCTCACCATTCAGTCTATGCTCAATGAACGTCAGGAATCACCTCCTATACGTTTCGTCTACGATCAAGAAAAGGATAGGGTTTACCTAGACTTATACGAGAATCCAGAACACCTTGAAAGACCTAACTTTGGTTTTGTCCAGTTCGCTCCTACCATTGTACGCATGCTTGGCTTCGACTCTCAGAAATTCAGCGTTGAGCCAGTAGATAATGTGAATAGGGATGCCGTTAGGAGTAAGAAGTTCTACGCACAACGTCCACCCTGCCTCAACTACCACTATCTTCAAGTCCATTGTGATATCGTGAAAGAACAACTGATTGGCACGACTACCGGTAATATACTAGCAGTGGTAAAGGCAGGTGAAGAGTATGGTAATACAATTCAACACTCTCCTGAACCCCACTACGTTCCTGTGAATAAGCATGTGATCAATAGCATTAAAGTCCATATAAACAATCATATTGGTAGGAGAGTTCATTTTGATTATGGTAGTATAGTTATAAAGCTTCACTTCAAGAAAGACAATGAGGACGAGATATCATCCAGAAACCGTTGAAGACTGGCACCTACACCTAGTTCAGACAGGTTCTGGTTTCTATGCCGGTCAACGGTATCAGAGAGGAGACGGATTAGGCAGTCTTCTGAGAGGTATTGGTCGTTTCATTTGGCCAGTAGTACGTCGTGTAGGTCTGGAGGCAGGTAGACAGGCTTTTCAGACAGCCGGAGACGTAGCCAGGGATTACCTAAACAGAGGAGAGGATCCAAAAGAGTCACTGAAACGGCATGGTAAGGCAGCCATCGGACGTCTACTTGAGAACAGTGGGAAGGCAATACAGCAAGGTGAAGGTATTGGATCCAGACCATATAGACGACGAGTTAAGAGACTAAAGCGAGACATCTACAGCCCATAAAAACCCACCACCATATGTAATCATGATAACAGGCTAACAATCACTTCAATGGCTAAACAGGTTGATGAAAAGTCTATGCCGGGCTTTAAGTCCGAAATGGATCTCTTCTCACTACCTCCTACTCAGGTTAGTGTGGAGAGTGGTTATATGGCAGAAATATATCCTCTAAATCCTGTAACTAGTAATGGACCATACCTATTCCTCGTACCAAAGGATTCCTACATGCTTGATCTGAATCGGAACTACCTATACCTAAAGTTAAGGATTACTGATAGTGATGGGAAAGCAGTAGCAAAGGCGGCCGATGGTAGCATTTCAGTAGCACCCATCAATTTGCTAGCAAAGACATTCATTAGGAGATTAGTGGTCAAACTGTCCGATAAGGAAATTTACAATAGTGGAGACCTTTATCACTATGGAGCGTATCTAGAGACCATTGCCAACTTTGGAAAAGAAGCAAAAACATCTCACCTACAGAGCAATCTATTTGCAAAGGACAGTGATTTCAATGATATCTCCACTACTGCAGCTAAGCATAGAGGGATTCCATTCACTGATGGTCGATATGTAGTGGTGGCAGGACCTTTGCATTGTGATCTGTTCAAGCAAGATCGATACCTTCTGAGTGAGTGTCAGTTGAGTCTGGAATTACACCGTAACAGTGACGACATACTACTACAGTCAGCAACCAGTGGTTATAAGATTGTTGTAGACGATATCCGATGGTGTGTATGGAAAGTAAAACCTCAAGACTCTCTTACCATGGCAATTGAGGGTGTACTGAGAGATCATGAGACAGCAAAGTATCCCATCAGAAGGACTAAACTGGTCACTAGGCATATTGCACCTGGAGTACAAACAGTAGTAGAAAATTCAGTATTCACTGGTCAACTCCCACGTAGAGTTCTAGTGGCAATGGTCAAGTCAGAGGCATTCAATGGTAGTCAGAAACACAACCCGCTTGAATTCCAACACTGTAATGTCAATGAGATTGCCCTCAAGTATGGTGATGAGTTTGTACCAAAACAACCAATGAAGATGGCTTGGGACAAGTTCCAGTACACGATGCCTTTCATATACCTCTACGAAGGCAACGATATGGCAGGATCAACTAAGGGTGCAGATATTTCCTACGAAGATTTTGGTAAGGGATACACTATATTTGCCTTTGACCTAACTCCCGACAATGTAGACACTGGAGCAATGCAACTCATCCGGGAAGGAGACGTTTCACTAAGGATGCAACTGGAGAAGGCCCTCCCTTCAGCAACTTATCCGCAAGGTGTCGAAATCATTATATACGGCGAATTTGATAATCTCATATCAATAGACTACAATCGGACACCATTCTTTGACTATGCACTATGAACACCCAGGAAATCTACCAGACTCTAATAAAGGATTGTCGAATTCCCCTCCTTGGAGTATTTCCATGTGATGAACTACCGCCATACCGCACTGGATGTCTTGTTGCTAACACTGATGAAGCCAATCAACCTGGAGAACACTGGGTTGCAATGTGGTTAGAGGATAATGGAGTGGAATATTTTGACAGTTACGGACTTCCACCTTTACTATTCACTGACTTCATTGGCAATAGGCAATTGCAGTATAACGGCATTCAGCTACAAGACTTCACTACTGATGTTTGTGGAGAGTACTGTATCTTCTTCCTTCATCACCGAGCTAGAGGCAGATCATTGGAATCCATTGTTAATTATCTCAGGAAACGCAGTGACACTAATGATAACATTGTTAAGAACTATGTTGATAGACTACGAGTAAGACTATCTCCAACTCCAAGATGTCAGAAATCCCATAAAAAGTACCAACAATAAGTTATTGAATAAAAAGATAGACAACATGTTCCAACTAGTGACCCTTTTTACCGTAGTGTCTTCAATTAACATTACGGAGACAGAGTACGGTATTGAACTATCTCACAACAATGTTACTACTCTATTGGCCAGTGATAGTCTTTACCATCGCTTGGCAGATTGCAGTCTACATCTATGTCGTGAGGGTGATCTAAGTCACCGATCTAATGCCTGTCCCTATGTTGAATGGGACCAATGTTGGGAGTACTGTTACGACACTGACAGACGTCTACAGTCCATTCATGACAAGATGACCGACTTCAAAATAGACAACACCAGTGACCTCAGCTATTTACGTGGTGCACTCAGGGAATATTATCAGTAAACTATGTTGTATAATGTATGTTCAATACATTTCGTATGCATCAGTGTTTGGATGATGAACGTTTATTAAAGTCAGTGTTTTGCAAAATCTAAATTTATAAAAGCAGCCTTTTGTAATATCGCCATTTTAAAATGTCAGCTTTTTCTCTAATGTTAGCATTTTACAATGTCAAACGTTTGTAATATTCGCTTATTGTCAGCTTGCTTTGCATGTAGTTCTAACTTGAAGTACAGCTAACTTCATGGTAAATCTAAGCTAATTGTGTTTCGTGAAATTCAAATCTATATTGCATTTCCTTATTTCGACTAACTTGACCTAACCTTGCCTATTGTTTCACGAAGAACTAACTCCTTTACGATTTATTTACATGTATTATTTACATACAATAACTGTCATTTGCACACATATATGTACATCAACCAATGGGATAATATAGCATACAATACACAGTTACTAACATATTTGTTACGCTGTCAACAACATATTTCGAATTAGGGCGTTGTTGTTGTGCCCACTCAAGTACATCCATGCCTTCAATGTCATCAATGAGTTTAGTTAAGTCTTTTCTGTTGCCAATTAGTCTAGGCATCTCGAACAGGTTGGTGTTGTTGCTGGCATAGTAGTATATCTGTTCGTCGGTTGTTTTGTCTCTGAGGATGAATCCGAATGATATGTTCCATTTCCCTTTGTACTCCTGATTAAGGAATACTCTCTTTAGGTTGTCTCCAATCGCATCTAGTCCTTCCAAGCGGAAGTTGTAAGTTCGCATGAATTTCTTCGTCATGTGGTGATGGGTACGAATTCTTGCCCAATTCCTGGCGTAGATGTCATCCTGAACGGGTGGTTCAACTGGATCTTCAGGAAGTGACCCTTCTGACATTTCTTCTGTCGGTGGTGTTTGAGTCGGTGGCTGTTCCGGTGGTTGTTGTGGAAGTCGTTGTTGTTTCGATGCTGGTTGTGGTTCACAGGTGTGTTCCGTGAGGTAGGCTTTTCTGAGGAAGGTTCTCCCACATTGATCGCATCGATGAGTGTTTGACTCGCCATGTTGTTCTTTCATGTGTCTGTACAAGTTGTACGACAGGGTGAATGTCTGATAGCATATGGAGCACATGCGGTCATTCTTCCTGGGGAATAAGGTACGGTAATCTATTCGATGTTTCTTCCGTAGGTGTCTCTGCAGGTTGTGTAGCAGTGTGAATCGTTGCGGGCACAGAGGACATACAGGCTGTTGAGTTTCTGAAATAAAAATTGGTAGTCGCAGAATTTCTATCATTTCATCAAAATACATTACATTCAATACTACCAATATACATTCAAAGCACTTTTGCATTTAAAGAGACTTACCACTTGCACCTTCTGCTGACATCTTGACTGGATCTCTGGTATATTTCACAACTTCAGGTAATATTTCACAACTTCACTTCAGGCCAACAAATTGATAGATCAATCAACTTTGCTGCATAAACAGTATAGGTTTCATAAACGTTAACACCTCCCAAAGTTGTGAACATTAAATGAACATAGGAGATTCAATGCTGAACGTCCATATTACGACTGTATTGGTAGATGACTTGTCTTGGAAGAATTTTCATTATCTGAGCCAAAACAAGAGATTTTACATAATATTCTGATTATCACGGGATGCAAATGGTCACTCAAAAATTAGGATTCAACATAACTTCCAAAATTTGGGATCAAAATAGCTCCCAAAAAGTTGGGATCAAAATGGCTCCCAAAAGTTGGGATCAAAATAGCTCCCAAAAGTTGGGATCAAAACGGCTCCCAAAAGTTTGGATCAAAATAGCTCCCAAAAAGTTGGGATCAAAATGGCTCCCAAAAGTTGGGATCAAAATGGCTCCCAAAAGTTGGGATCAAAATGGCTCCCAAAAGTTGGGATCAAAATGGCTCCCAAAAGTTGGAATTCAAGTAAGTACTCAAACACAAATTCCCGTCAGACCTTTCATAGATCGAAAAAGTTGGGATAAAAATGGCATTCAAAAGTTGGGATCAAAACGGCTCCCAAAAGTT
Organism: Trissonchulus latispiculum; assembly: GCA_030248195.1. Taxonomy (NCBI): domain Eukaryota; kingdom Metazoa; phylum Nematoda; class Enoplea; order Enoplida; family Ironidae; genus Trissonchulus; species Trissonchulus latispiculum. The sequence continues at coordinate 123,051 of JASAND010026829.1, forward strand.
TGGATCAAAATGGCTCCCAAAAGTTGGGATCAAAATGGCTCCCAAAAGTTGGGATCAAAAGTGTCTCCCTAACAATTCTACAGGTTGATGATCTCAGAGCTAATTAGTCAGTTCCCAAAAACACAGTCATTACATCACCCAACATCAGCTTAATCACTTGGAGAAAAATGGCTCCCAAAAGTTGGGATCAAAACAGCTCCCAAAAGTTAGGATCAAAATGACTCCCAAAAGATGGGATTAAAATGACTCCCAAAGTGTGCTCAATTGGCCTCTCTATTACTACTCACCAATCGAGTTGAAATTTGGTATGTGTATGTTTTCGACCACGCTGTGTTCAAATATCGCAAAATTTTTCGATTCGCAGGGGGGGACCAATGGGAACCGAAAACTTTTTGTCTTTGATTTTGCGTAAGAAGTTGCATATAGGGGATTTTCTGGGTCGCTGAATACGAATCCGAAGTCCGTTTTTCGAATCACCTTTTCGTTAGCTGAATATAGGACATGCTCATATATGATGTAAGCCAGTGATGGAACCGGGTCACTTTGACATGATCCGGTTTTTCGGAAAATTCAAAAATCTGCAAAAATTTGATTAGGCCTAAAAACACTAAATTTTCGGCTTCCATGCATCGCCACACGGAAAAGAATAACTGACATATGTTTGCTCCAGTTTTTTTGAAAAGTAATAAGACTGTAGGATTTTCTAAATTAATGCGGAAATGAGTTGGCAAAATGAATAATTTCTATCTGTATATATGCCAAATTTTGCAGGGTCTAACATGAGTACGTGTCCAAAAACAGAATACTTTAAAAGTTTGGTTATTTTGTATTGTGCATATTGTTCACTTATATATCTTAACCATTTACCTTGGTTGCAAAAATATTAATCTGCAAACCATATTGTTCTAAATAGATTTATAGAATAATCAGGAAACTGATAAAGCTAAACAATATATGTGTAATCTGTCAGAGATAGACAGATTCAACCTCAAGCTGTGAAAGTGCTCAAGACTAAAATGTAAGGAAAAAGCCAATCAATATTGCAAATAGAACAAAAATTTAAGCTAAAATTTTAGCTTAGTAAAGTCTAAAATTTGTAAAATTTGTGGTAAATTCAGAAAACCGGGTCAAGACCGGGTCGAAGCTCTTGACCCGGTGACCCGGTCCGGAAAGTGACCCGAACTGACCCGGTGACCCGGTTCCATCTCTGATGTAAGCTTTTACTGAGCAAACGAAAAGGTTATGTAGAAATGTTGTTGCTCAGTGTACTGCTGAATAAATGATCAATAAAGAAATGTGCAGATTCTTCGCTCGGTAGTGTATGCCTAGTTGAAATTCTCCTCGCGCCTAACTCTTGAAATAATAGAAACTAGAAAATTAGGAAAGACACGATACTTTTACTTCACTTAAACAAATGCAAATATACATTTTCAGACTTTCAAAGACACTAAATCTCAGTAATATAGCAAAATATGCACAACGAATTAACTATTGAGACTCAAAACGGTCACAGCTGCCAACTTAAACTTAACCACACAAAACTAACTGATCCCGCCCAAATCACTCAACCAACTAACTAACAACTAACTAACACCCACACTTTTTGAATTCGAACTCCATAATGAGAAACTACCCGATTAGCTAAGGTCAGAATTTGTTCCATCGTTTATGAAGATTTTCACGAAAGAATACGAAATATTCCACAGAAATACCCCCTCTTTTCCCCGCGCGCCCACGCCGCGTTACAGTAATTAGTAGGGTAAAATTTCGGATTAGTTAGAAACATACGTACTAGTATGGTAAAACGCGTGTGAGAAAATTTTCGAAAAACCATAAAATTACACTAAGGAACCTCCCTAGAGACGGACAAAGGACAGAGCGCCGACAACACACATACAAGGGCCCACTACAGGGCGCCTGCCCAGATAAAGCAGAAAAACTACGTACTAACACAATATACAACACACAACAACAATATACAGACCCGCAGAGAGTCACGCGGCATACAAGAAACAAAAAGGAAAATTTTTCCCAAACCTCCTACACTCAAAGATACTCTCACCAAATTTTAAAAACAAAGTACTCAAACCGGATAACCGACTAACAATGCCACAAAACAGGTAGATGTATGATTATAAAGCACATTATGATAAAGCACAAACATTATAAAGCACCGACGAATCTTCGACATGGCAAAACAATGGCAGCATACAAATGGCAAGAATATTTTTGATGAAGAAAGTATCGTGATCTCCTTTTTTAGACAGAAGGAAAAGAAACACAAACCGAAAGGTAAGTACCCGAAAAAGTAAGGAATGAGTAAAAATACAACACAAAAACTGCTGGTAGTAGAACTAAACAATATAAGTATAAGAGATACAATGGCCAAGCCAAGGTAGGGAGCACCCGAATAAAACAAAGAAAAATCCGAAACCTCCTGCAAAAGGAAGAAAATTTCAAGTTTTAAAGTAAACTTTCACCCAGCTCCCTCCACCCACGCACAACCCAAAACGAAAGTCCAAGTCCCCCCCACCACTATTAAAGATATCAGTACATAAGATACACAAGTGAAAACAACCAAACAGCAAATGGGGAGAAGGGAAAAAGACAGACCTGTGCCGGGGAAAGGCGGTTTGGAATCAGCAAATTGCGCCACCGGACAGCACACCCATTTCCAAAAGGACACACAAGTCCACCACACATCACCAACCCGAGTTCAACTTCGTGCCAGCAGGCACATGCCCAATCCAATGTAAAAAGGTCCAGGGCGCCACAACCGGCTTCCGCCCAAGTACCGGAACCGAAGCAACCGGTCAAACACAGCAAATGAGGTCCCACCTATGCCCCGGAGAGCCGCCCGCCAAAGGGCTAGAACCCTCCGGAAACGTGAAAGCACCCGGGGACCATGAATAAGCACCCAACCAACTGAGCCCAAACAAGCTCTCCAACCAAACTGAGCCCAAACGAGCTCTCTCACCAAAACCCATAACCTCCGGGTTCCAACAGCCAAGCCAACCAGTCCAGTCCGGCGCGTCACGAGGGGAGGCACAGGCCTGCCGGGACGGGCGGGTGGAAGGTTACTAAAATACAAAACAAATATAAGTACGTACGTTAGTATATACACAAAACAATACAAAAATGTACACAAAACAACAACTCGTATCAAAACCCCACAACCATCAATAACACATCTACTACCAGCACAACCAACTATAGGCCCTACCTACGAATTTAGGGAGGGAAACGGCCAGAGATCCAAGCCCCAGGAAATCCTGATCCCAGGTCAGGGCGCTTTGACAGTTCCCTATCAAGAAAAGACGGCTGCAAACTAACGGAGTCTATGTGAACGTGCTGCTAGTCCCTGTCCGTGAGCCCCGGAATCCTGATCCGAGGACCAGGACAGTGACAGCAGCACCCCACGCGAGGCGGGAGAAAGTTAAAAGTACCCTCAGAACTATTGCCTATACGTGTGTATAAATGAAAGTGAAGAAGGAGACGTTAGAAAAGATAAAGATAAAAATTTTTAATTTGAGATCATACGGTAGGAGGTTCCGGACAACTTCAGATTGGGCTGAGGTGTGACACACCCCCACGTAAACCCCGTATAATCAACTAAATTTAGCTCTAATTAATTTAAAAGTATGCTTTTTAAGACAAAGAAATCAAGAAAACGCACAGGTGATGCTTCTCGTGAAAACCCCACCCACTTAATTTCAAAAGAATTTAATACAATCTTAATGTAAGCGTCTTATTTGCAATCTAATATGTACGTACACAAACAGTCTACCAAATACAATCTTCCCCCCATTGTATACCCGGAACCTCCTATAGCAATAGGATAAAATTATACGTTTTGACAAAAATAGATAAAAAGATTAGAGTTAAAAACTAGTACCACCACAGGACACAACCCCCCTACTGGGCCAAAAGAAAACCAACGCCCCCCACAACAACAAAACATCAACGCTGGCGCTGCCTGTAGGCCGCTTCCCGCCTGTGCCGAGTCTTCTCTTCAGCGTCGACCTCCCGGGGTAAATTTGGGAACAGTTCAGCACGTACAATCATCAAAAGTTTGCCCATCCAATTTTTTCCGGGACGTTTATCATGAGACGACGAATTTCGGTAGCCGATTTTCGAACAAGCTTAGAAAAATCCATACCCACACCCCAGTACTTGTCCTCGTTCACCGCTTCAGCCAAATACGCGACCCCAGAATTTTGCAAAGCCTTGTAGAGTTGGGGACACGATCGAACTTTAGCCCTCAGACACTCTAGCATATATACGGCCCGAACTACCGACTCATTATCATGCCACATACGACTCAACGGAGAATTTGGAGGGACCCAATGTGTCAAGAAAAATTCTGCAGCCTTCTTAGCAGCGAAAGGGGACCCCGTCTGAACGATTTCACGCGCCGGCTGATGTAAACCGAACCAATCATACGCCTTATAGAACTGATACGGATACTCGTTCACAGCAAATTAACGCCCCCACAAGTTCATGTATTCATCCTGAACCTTCGCATCTGGATCTGGCTGCAAAGGATACATATTGGACATGGGCATTCTACTTCCCTTGAAAAACACCACCTGTGGATATTCCCCTACACTATCTTCTGACATCAAACGATGAGCCCAAATTTTGGATTCCAAATCAGCAACAAGATCATTCAGCTGCTGGGCCCTTTTTTTCCCAGGCATCCTGGACTCGACTAAATGGAGTGGTAAACCTACGCATATGTGGATAGCAACGGATCGGCGGAAACAACCTAGAAATGGCGTCAGCAAAAGCAGCAGTACGATAAGGGCCATAACCTAGCAGTTCTAAAGAATCAAAGACGACTTGCCCATCACGTTTCAAAGCTGGAAAAACAACCGTGCAAGCCCAAAATTCTGGATCAAAACCCGGAAACAAACAATTTGGATCCAAAGCAGCAGGCTGGCGTTCATAATCGACCACAACCGCAGCCCCCGGGATCAATTCCTTCAACTGCTTTTGATACTTCTCAATAATATTAGAGCTCAATGCAAAAGGAATACCCAGTTCACGAAGATGCTGGTCCCAAAAGTTCCAGGTCGCAACAAAAAGTGGATTCAGGTGCCGAGGTTCCGTCTTGGCCCGAAGATCCGGAAGATACGCTACTTGCCACTGCGGTTCTGAATAAGTTCGAAAAGGAACAGCTATTGGCGATTGCTGCACCACTGACCACACCACGGGCCAGTACGGGAGATCTACCCGCTGCTGCCCCCGATAGGGCCGGATCAGGTAAGCCTGATCTGGAGAAACCGCCTTTGGATCATACTGACCTAAATAAATCACATCTAAAGAAGGATTATAATCTTTACGTGACATATCAAACACATCAAAAGGCCCTTCATTTACATCACCTAAATACTGAGGATCCCAATCTACAAGAATAGTACCCCGAGGAGGATCCGTAGCGGCAGGCACCGGAATCAGACGATCCAGTACGATTTTGAGGTTATCCGGATGAAGAAAATGGTTCTGAGGCCAGACAATCACTGGAGTTTCCGGAACCTGCCCCAAATCTGGCATCTGAATT
>JASAND010026831.1:0-25230 GCA_030248195.1 Trissonchulus latispiculum
TTTGCTTGTTTGTCTTACGATTAGTAAAAGCAAGAGTTAATAATAGCAAGAGTACGACACCGTACCCTTGCTAGTGTAATTGGCCTGTCATATGCTCGGAACATTAAGGCCGAAATCTCGGGGGGGGGGTCACGGTTAACACAGTTAACCATGTGTTTATATGCGTTTGAACTAAAATGAATCTGATTGGCTAATCCCCTACCTTAAGTCAAAATTACGTGTATAAGGTGACCCCCCCGAGATCTCGGGGGGGGGGGGGGGGGGGCTCAACTTAACGTTGTTAAGCGTGTGTACATATGCGTTTGTACTGAAATGCATTTGATTTGTTACTTAGCTATCGTAGCCCTCACCAGTGCATTTCAATAGCAGCAGTTAAGCAGCCAATCAAATGCATTTCAGTACAAACGCATATGAACACACGCTTAACAACGTTAAGTTGAGCCCCCCCCCGAGATCTCGGGGGGGGTCACCTTATACACGTAATTTTGACATAAGGTAGGGGATTAGCCAATCAGATTCATTTTAGTTCAAACGCATAATCAACACATGGTTAACTGTGTTAACCGTGGCCCCCCCCGAGATTTCGGCCTTAATGTGCCGAGCATCTGACAGGCCAATTACACTAGGAAGAGTCCCGTGTCATACTCTTCCTATCATCTACTCTTGGTAAAACAAATAAGTTTTGAGTTATTTATTAGCTTATTTATTTTTAAATAACATATTTATTTTTTACTAATTTAGTATTGAGCTATAAGCACATTTATTCTTCACTAATTTAGTATTGAGGTACAAAGCATAAGCTTTCATATTCCTTGTTCGTTTGTTCCCTGTCTCGCGAAAAGTGGCTAAGCCCTTGCCTAAAAATGCCCTCAGAGATTATGAAAACTCAGTTATTTTGTACCGAATCTGCAGTGCTAGTACTTCTGTCGGGTCCGGTATATGTAATGGCCCAATCGGCAAAGCATTCGCCTGGTAAACCGAAGGTTCTGGGTTCAATCCTCACCAAGTGCACAATTTTTCAGCCCGCAAGAGAATCATTTTTCTTGTCTTTGACTGAACCCACCGAACCTGGAGAAGCGTGCAGTATTTATTTTTCTGCTCGTTTACTTTTGTCCAGGTATAGCCTCAATTTCTCAAAGCTTAAAGAGTATATCCTGCTTAGGGGGGGAGGGTCGCGAATTTTCGACCATCTCCGATTTTTCGCATTTTCACAAAATTTGTCTTGTTTCTGGACACATATGGTGGTACATTTTAGCCAAAAATGAGCGAAATCAGTGACTATAAAATTTGGTACCCGGCGACTCGCCCCCCCTTAATTTAGCTAATTAACAACGTTGCTTATAATTGTACTCTATTTCAGCCGATCACCATGTCTCTACAGAGCGTGGGCTACAGCGGATATTATGCTCAATTTTTCTTTCCCGCCACGGGTCAATGGCTCAAACTGCTACTGGATTCGGGCAGTAGTACAACTGCAGTGACTTGCGATGCCAGTGCAGTTCAATACAGTGCAACCTTCTACAATGCAAATGGATCGAAAAGTTTTAGGGGTGATGGGTCACAGGTCGCGTCGGCGGTTTATAACAGTGGCAAATGGAGTGGCTATTGGGCCAAAGATTTTGTGGGATTAGGTCGTGGCCAGGTTGCTTTGTGAGTTGAGGTCCGGATGGGATGGAGCTGTATTATCAAGAGTACATAATACATAAAAGTATGACAAGCAGTAATTTTTTGGTGTCAGTTCGTGGAACGTGCTCCGTGCTGGCTTCAGAAGTTGTATCCTACATTAAAGTATAGCAAGAAATAAACTGTTATCTGTCGGGCGCCGGCTCGTTGTACATGCTCTGCACGGCTTTGAGTTTGTACTACTTTATTTGATGCTATGTGTCGTTTAAGGTCTGATTTTGCCTGTATCACGTCTTCGGAAGGTTTCTTCCACGAAAACGGAATTTGGGACGGAATTTTTGGTCTGGCCTACCCGGATTTACTATCCGTAAAGTTTCAGTTTTAAGTTTGGAATAGATTTTTTGCGTATAGGCAAAGTGAAGAAAATCTTGTTATATATTCACTGTAAAGGGCTTTTATTATTACTAATATATATAATAATAATAATAATAATAATAATAATAATAATAAGTCAAAAGGCATCAAGTGGTTCCCGCCCGACATTTTTCCGTTTATACAAAGAGCTTATCTATTTCCTGGAGAAGTATGTAGTTTCTTATCTTTGCGTCTATTATAACTGTTTTTCAGCTCATCAAGAGCTTTCGATTAATACCACTACAAGCTCGATTGGACAAAGTCCAATTTCCAATTTGTGGCTCCGTAACTCATTTTTCCGACATTTTGAAGCTTTCGCCCTATTACAACTTTTTATCGACGCAACGAGAGCTTTCGAATGACACCGGTATCGATCGGATAAGACAAATTTCAATTTTGACCATTTTGGCCGGTTTTGGCCATTTTTGACCCCTTTAAGACCCCGTAACTTATTTTCTGTACATTTTGGTGCTTTGACCCTATTACAACTTTTTATCTACTCAACGAGAGCTTTCGAGTGACACCGGTATCGATCGGATAAGACAAATTTCAATTTTGACCATTTTGGCCGGTTTTGGCCATTTTTGACACCTTTGTGGCTCCGTAACTCATTTTTCCGACATTTTGAAGCTTTCGCCCTATTACAACTTTTTATCTACGCAACGAGAGCTTTCGAATGATACCCTTATTGGAGGGTTTCCGTTACTTTCAATTTTGACCATTTGCAGCATCACCGTATCGAGTAATTGCGAATTAAGTGACACTATGGTACCCAGGTGCACGGAGGGTCTTCCCGCATTGGGTGCCACCCTAAATGCAATATTTCAGGCCAACTAGTTGACTCTAGCTCGAGATAAAGGCGGAAAACCCCTTCAAACGGCCGATTTGGTAGTTTTTGGCCATTTTTGACCCTTTTTCGCCTCATAACTCAAAATAGGTACATTTTCAGGCCTTGACCCAATTACAACTTTTTCATGGCGCGACGAGAGCTTTCGAACGATACCAAAATTAGCTCATTTGGACAACTTTTTATTTTACTCATTTTTACTCACGGGGGTGCTCCGGGAGCACCTCTGCTCCCCCGGGGCTCCCCGCGCTTCCGGGAGCAGTTCAGGTCCATGCGCAACTCCACTGAAGATTTCAGCCCGATCGGCCCAGCCAATCTCGAGAAATAGGTGCGGACACAAAAATGTGAACAATAATAATAATAAGAATAAGAATAAACATGTCCAGAACATAGGGTTCCAAACCCTTTGGAAAAGGGCGGGAACCCAATAATAGTAGTAATAATAATAATAATAATAATAATAATAATAATAATAATAATAATAATAATTCCCGTAAGTATTTTTTACAACACAAAGACCCTATTAGATATGTAATTTTGTTTCAGAATAAGTACCTAAGTTTTAATTTCTAAAGTTTTAGTTTAAGGTGCTGGTATCGCTTTGTGTAAATTTGACCCTATAGGCTTTAATTCTTTATGAAAGTGGATGAAACTTTCCAAATATACTATTTCGGTGCTCTTTAACATTCTGGGACCAGTCCCGCATTTTTAGGTGCAAAGATAAGAAATTTTTGGTTTTTGCCATTATTCTCTCAGCACATAGTCGAGACACCAGATTGGTTGGTATGGCTGGAAAGAGGGCATAAAAATGAACAATTTTGCTTTTACAACTTTTGAGCTATCTCTAGGGGTTAAGTCAGTATAAGCAAAAAACTAATTTTGGGGTTCAAAAATGGCCGTTTTCGAGAAAATCAGTTTTTTCAAAATTACTGCCAAATCGTACGGATAATTTTGGTTTATTTATACTCTGTCGATACACTGTCTTATTGCACATTTTATCAATGCCTATTAGCCGGAGTTTGTTGCTCTAAGCTAGAGATTTGGCCAAAAAAACCATTTTGGCAAAACTGCGATTATTTTGTTTTGAACATCGATTTCTCCAAAACTACCCAATGGATTCGCGTGATTTTTGACAGAATGGGAATTCGCACTATTGCGGAAGGACATTTTTCTTGGTTTGAGCTAAAACATCTCCAGTTGCGAGAAAACTCAATGCAAATTTGCGAAATTTCGTGTCACCGCACATTTAATGGGTTTTCTTGAACGTTAAGACCTGCTGAGCCAAATCCAAAAAATGTCCCTCGGCCCACATGTCCTTTATATGACAGCACTAGCACAAGAAAAAAGAAAAAATTTTGGCCGATTCCACAGTTTTGAGAAATCGATGTCCAAAAATTTTTTGTCTGTCAGATGTCAGTATGTCAGAAAGTTTTAGCTATTTTTTGCGGATTTTTACTAAAGTCTGACCAAAAAATCTTGGAACCGAACAGTCAGCACCAGTCCTGAGTTATCCTTTGAAGGTAGCCTATATAAAGTATATATTTTTAGAATCCTCAGGAGGAGGAGATTCCGATAAACCCATCATATCCGGTCTATATCCGGTTACCGGATACTAAATCGATAAAAACGCTTCAGATTCGGAAGAAAAATGCTAATTAATTCATACTCTAGTATATTGGTCCTTGGCTCAAAACATTTCCGAAAATCGTGTCACATCCGGTCCATGTCCGGTAACCGGATGCCCAGGTCACAAAAACTGTACAGCAAGATGGGTAGCTCGTACAGATTCGCTGATTGGATTTTTGGATTCCTCGGGTCGGAATTAGTCTGTATCCAAAATTTTGTCCGGTTTGGACCAAAATTGCGTGATCTATGGTCGTATCCGGTTCGCAAAAAACCGGAAAAACCGGTTTTTCCGGGCTGGTGCTCGGAATCGCGGATTAAAAATGTTTCCTTTTGGCACAATGAATGTTTGGGAGGCTACTTTCATTTTACCGGTGTCAAAGCAATCGAATATCCGCTCCATTTCCGGTTCTGAGCTTTGAAATTTGAAATTTCATGGGCTATTATCTCAGTATCCGGTTGGTCCGGAAGTCAAATTATTGCATTAAAATTATATTTGGTCTATCCCTAACCAACACCAACCTCAAATTACTTCATATCTGCTGTAAATTTTGAATGGCAGCGTTTTAAAAATGGGTGATTTTTGTTTTTTTGTCTAATTGTTAAACCGGACATGAGATTTGATCCCATACGCTTAGCTTTGTCGCATGCAATATAACCTATTTTTGAACCATTTTTAAAACGCTGCTATTCAAAATTTACAGCAGATATGAAGTAATTTGAGGTTTGGTGTTGGTTAGACCAAATATAATTTTAATGCAATAATTTGACTTCCGGACCAACCGGATACTGAGATAATAGCCCATGAAATCTCAAATTTCAAAGCTCAGAACCGGAAATGGACCGGGTATTCGATTTCTTTGACACCGGTAAAATGATAGTAGCCTCCCAAACATTCATTGTGCCAAAAGGAAACATTTTTAATCCGCGATTCCGAGCACCAGCCCGGAAAAACCGGTTTTTCCGGTTTTTTGCGAACCGGATACGACCATAGATCACGCAATTTTGGTCCAGACCGGACAAAATTTTGGATACAGACTAATTTCGACCCGAGGAATCCAAAAATCCAATCAGCGAATCTGTACGACCTACCCATCTTGCTGTACAGTTTTTGTGACCTGGGCATCCGGTTACCGGACATGGACCGGATGTGACACGATTTTCGGAAATGTTTTGAGCCAAGGACCAATATACTAGAGTATGAATTAATTAGCATTTTTCTTCCGAATCTGAAGCGTTTTTATCGATTTAGTATCCGGTAACCGGATATAGACCGGATATGATGGGTTTATCGGAATCTCCTCCTCCTGAGGATTCTAAAAATATATACTTTATATAGGCTACCTTCAAAGGATAACTCAGGACTGGTGCTGACTGTTCGGTTCCAAGATTTTTTGGTCAGACTTTAGTTTCGTACTCTCATGAGAATCTGCAGATTATAAGCTTTAAAATGATGTATAAAGCTCTTTCAAAAAATACGCACAAAAGCACTGCACAAAACGATACCAGCACCTTAACAAAAGTTTCTGATTATGTAATTAGGTAAAACATATTTAACAGCATTTTCCTACAGGCTTCACCGACTGGAGTCAAACCAGTACTGGACTCATTTGTGGCACAGGCAAATTTAACGGACAGTTTTCTGTTGTCTTTGTGCGGCCGACCGGATGTTAACTCAGATTTGCTTACGGGAAGCGTGGTTAGTGTACTACCTTTCTCAGTAGAAGCTTCTCAGACTTTTATGTTAAATATCAGCAGCCCAGAAAGGTTGAAATCAGTTTGATAATCTAGTCTCGCTGCCCGGGGGTGTGGCACAAGCGGTAGAGCGTTCTGCTCTTAATCCAAAGCTCGGCGGTTCGATCCCCGTCCTGGACAATTTCCTTCACATCTTTCAATCCTGGTTTCAACCTGTCACATTTGGCGACCGTACTGTGGTCTTCCCGCTCTGAGGAGAAGAAGTCGTTTGAGATGCCTGGGAATTGTGGAACTGCAGGCCATTGAGGATTGAGATGGTTTAATGATTGGTATATTGTGGTCCTCGTGGTGCTAAGGGTTATGGTTGCAATAATAATAATAATTAACAATAATAATAACTAATAATAATATTAATAATCAATAATTGCAATCACTTTTCGCAATAATTGCTTTTTGCAGACCTTCGGCTACCCGGTTGATGGTTGCAATAATAGTGCAATAATAATAATAATTAACAACAATAATAACTAATAATAATATTAATAATCAATAATTGCAATCACTTTTCGCAATAATTGCTTTTTGCAGACCTTCGGCTACCCGGTTGATGGTAACTTGACCGCGGACTTTTTTTGGATCACCCTATACAAGCCTTGGTATTTTGATGTTATGATGAGTGATATTTTTGTTGATGGCAACTCACTTGAACTGCCGTGCACTGTGGTTAGTTCAACTGATTTTGACAGTTTTATAGTTTTTAAATTTTGAACAATTCAGTGAATTATTGATAAATGATTAGGGCTGCTTTGGTTCAAAATCGATAGTAACCGTTTTCGTTCGTTTTGTCATACAATATATAGATGCATATGTTCTCAAAAACAAGCAAAAATGTTTGTGTTTCCAATCTACATATAGAGTTATATAGGTTCAAAGCTGGAAAACTTTCTTTGAGTAGGATAGTCAGGTCAGTTATGTAGTATCTTGACGTGAAATTAACAGTTATGTAAACTTAACTTTTCTATTGAACTTTGATTTTATATAGTTTTTGTGGGTACTACAATTTCTTGTGTTTCTTACTTTTAGTACAATCAAAGGAAAGTCATTGTGGATAGTGGCACAGGATCAATAAGACTTCCCCATTCAGTCTATAATCAGTTAATCGCTGCTATTGCTCAAAAATTGCAGGTAATAAGATCCGTAGGCTCGCCGTTTTGTGAGACTGAAATATACCTTGAGATAATATTCAGGTGGACTGCATGGAAGTTACGTAATACATTAGATACGAGGTAAACATGGGCTGTGGGATCTTGGTGTTTTTTGATTCGTAAGGGGACCATGGCGAACCACAAAATCCTCGATTTGTCCTCGATTTTGCTGAAAGCTATCGTTCAGAGCTAACCATTTTCGATTCAGCTTTTCGCTAATTCTGTATAAGCTATGGTTTTAAGCTATTACATGTAAAGCTATATATTCGGAGCCAACGAAAAGCTGAACCGAAAAACGGACTTCATTCATATTCGTGTTCTGCGACCTCGAAAACCCCTATACGCTAGTTTTCAGCAAAATTGAGGTCAAAACATTTTGCTGTTCGCCTTCCCCCCCCCTTACGAATCGAAAAAATCAAATTTCGCGAAATCGAAAAATTTTGCGATATTTTAACTAAGCGTGTTCGAAAACATATATACCCACACAAAATTTCAGCTGATTTGGTCAAGTTTTGCGGAAATTTTTTGTAAGCGGCTCAGCATTATTGTGGCTCTCATTGAACCGAAAAATGCTGCTCTCCGCAGACCGTTTCTAAAATACGGTCAAGAGGCGGAGAAGCGAAGACCAAGGACAGAAAACAAGGCCCCCTAATCAAACTGCCGTGCGGTTATTTCAGTCACCCCCAAGGCAACTATTGTCGTTTGCTTCTAAGCTTTTCTTGAAACCTTGCATTATTCGTTGATGCTTTCCGCATCTTTGAATCAACTTATTACAAGCAAAAACTTTGTGAAAAATGAATCTGTTTGGACACAGCGCAAATGTAGACCTATTGTGCGTATATAAACATTAAGGCAATTCATTACACAAGTTTGCGTCCTGGGAAGAGGGGGAGGGCTTGCTTTAAAAACTATTATAATCAACTTAAAAAACTGTTAAAAAACTTAAAATGCTCAGTTTTCGCCAATTTTTGGCTAGAACCCCTTAAAATTTTGGATTTTGTTAGGGATAGATCCTTCGCCGAAGTTGGGGTTGATCTCCAGCATCTAACAGTGTGTTAATGTGGAGTCTTACGGTAGCAGCTTTAAATACGCTACTAATATGCACACTTGATTGCGAACGGCTGACCAATGGAATTACATACTCTACGCAAGCTGCAATAGGCAGCCTTGTAAGTTTAGGTTCTATCTACAGAGTTGCTTTAACGTTTTCTTTGTTTAACTAAACAATAGCTAGAATAATTTATTAATTTCCTGCAATTCTTTGTTAGCGAAAGGTTATATCTAACCCATGACATCACTCACGTTTTAAGACGCAAACTCCGTTTCGAATTTCACTACGCTACTGTTGTACTAATTCTACTAACTTCCACGACATAGGGTATTCCCAACTGATGATAGTATGGTTATTTTTGAGAATATTGAGGATAGACTAAGGATGCAACAGTCCGAGGTTCGAATCTCCGCTGCCACAAGGCTTTCACAAATCCCTTTGCTTGGACTAAGCACATATTGGTTCGCCGTGAGCTCCAGCTGAACTCCAGCTCCAGCCACAGCAACCCAGCTGTCTATCCTTAATTAACTGGTCGGTAAATGGAGTACCACTACTGTAGGAAGGTAACAGGAGTCTGTGTTCTGGTGTAGCGCCTGATGAAGGCTTGGCTCCCCCTCCACAGATGTATGGTCAACATTTGAGTTGTCACTCCACGCTTCCGGCTGAGAATCACTGGGGATTAGCACCGCACCCAATATCCAGCAGGTTGGAGTTCTCTGCAGTGGTCACTTTACCCTTAGCTTTTACCTATATTCAACGTGTGCCCGGCATTTCTAAGTTTATCACAGCAGCGATAGATCTAATAAATAACCTTTAACGCTAGTCGACTGTACCCTCTCGCTGATATGTATCTTTGTGTTAAAAATGGCATTTCAGTCTCCCCATTTGAGTGGAGGATTCTGGCAGGGTGAAAAGGAGATTTGTTGGAGTCTGCCGGAAGCCAGGCGCCAATTTCTGATCTGGCCTGTGCTGTCATTTGAACTGCTTTCTTCCGATGAGCAAACCAGCTATTCTGTGCGAATTCAGGTCTTGCCTGAAGTAAGCGTCGATTATGTACGAATTGCTAGCTAGAAATATTCCAGTATATACTATCGAAGATGATTGTCGCGGGTGATTATGTGTAACTCAATACTATACTGGAGTAGGATGCTGCGACAATTGTGCTTTTGCTAAGCCACTATAAAAATCCCTGCTCCTTGTCTATTTTCTTAGCAAATTTTTCGTACCGCCAAGATTTCCCTAGATAAAGTGATTCTAGATTGAATTCTACTTCTAGATATACTGTATGCAGCCATGTGACGTTTTCTAAACGCATGTGTTTAAAGTTACAAGCTTTCCCTAGAATTTCATCTGATAATTAGACCTCAGAAATGAGCGAGCCTCGTTTCGAGCACTTTATTAAGGGATTAGATTAATACGCCTAGAATAGGTAGTTTTAACTCTGATAACCGACAGTATCATAGTATCATAGTATCATACTCTTTTTATATACTCGTATTGCTATTAATCATTTTCATTGAGCGATATTTTCTATTTAGCAATATCTAGTTCCTTCCATGAGCTGGCCTGATCACTCTACCAGGTGCTTTCACTTGGGATTTGTCAGTTCAACTGAACCTGGTATCCAGTTTATTAAACATATTGCATTAGATATGTCAGCAATCTACTTTGGATGGTGCATTAGTAATTGAGAACTACAGTTCGAAAGTTCCCAGTTCATTGAATTATTTGAAGTCCTGCTGTCAAATTCCAGCCGTCTGGTAAAATAAAATCTCTGTTTTTAGAACGGTCTGCCACAGTTAGTCAAATGTAATCCACTAGAGTTGTCCCCAGTTTAATCAGTCGTTTTTCAGTACATCAACACCAGTTAACATTTTTTAAAAGGTATCCCCCCCACTTGGGCAACTTTTTCCTGTCATCTCCACTTGGTCAACTCTTCTTTAAATTAGTCAGTTTTAATTCGGGGGAACTCACAAATAATTTTAGTTAAGCAGATATTATTTAAGTCATTAACCGTGACGGTCTAAAAATTGCCTATTGAGTATAAAACATTAAAAAATTTAAGACTTGTCCTAATTTAATTATGCACTCAATTTGAGCTTTCCTATCCCAAAGGATTGAAAATTAAACATTAATTAATTACATAAGTTAAAACTTGATTTAGTCAGCATACTCCAGACCTCCCTCTGAGAGCAAACTGATGACTTGAAAAAGAGTTGACCAACTGAGGATGTTTTGTGGGGATGAATGTGGTTGAGTTGGAAAGTTGACTAACTCGGGACAACTGTAATTATGGGGATTAGAGTTGACTAACTAAGGAGTTGACAAACTGGGGAAAAGCCATTAAAACTTTAAGTACACTCTGTGTGCAATTAGCTTACCCCATCAACGTGTACCCGCTTACGTAAATGAGTGCCAACTTCATATCATCTGCATGTTTGTCTCTCCCCCTACTTTTACGTGTTGGAACTCAAACACCAAAGATTCTGATAGTCTAAAAGTCTAGCTTCAAAACCCACGGAGAGCGGGGCAATTTGCTTGACCAATTGCACATTTGTTGTGGCTCAGAGCCAGACAGTCAGCATGCAGAGCATGTACCTGGAGCTGATAACAGAGAGTCCGCCTGCTGTGGTCCTCTTGTCTATTATGCAATTTTGCTGTAACGCGCACAGGCTATTTTTTCATGTTACCCACAGAGTTCTGTATGTATTTTGCATATCTTGAATGCTTGCATTCTCATTGTAGATATAATTTTGGGAGACGTGTTCTTGGAAGGTGTAACTGCCCTGTTTGATAGAGGCGGTAAGCGTTTGGGTTTCAAGTCAAGCTCCTGCACC
Source organism: Trissonchulus latispiculum (assembly GCA_030248195.1). Lineage (NCBI taxonomy): Eukaryota > Metazoa > Nematoda > Enoplea > Enoplida > Ironidae > Trissonchulus > Trissonchulus latispiculum. The sequence goes on from JASAND010026831.1 coordinate 11,296, forward strand.
AAATGGTCAGAACGACTTCGCCAACCGTTGGTTGAGAAACGGCCTTCAGAAATTGGTAATTTTGTGACTCACTGATTAAACTAAAGCCGATTAAGCTAAAGCCTACTCCTAATAGACATCAACTTATATTTCATTTTCAAACTTGTCTCAATAGTGCATAATATAATAAAAATATGAAACTCTTGCTCTACTATGTACTGAACATGCTAGGCATGCTTGGTTTGTTTACTTGGAACCCCTCCGAAAGTTTCGGTGGGAAGGTGCCACTTTGCTCTGATTACATACTTTCAAATAAACTACAAGTAAATGCAAGGAAAAAACGAAATTCCATAACTGTGTAACATTTTTCTGCTCTTTCTAATGATATGAAACTTGTTACATAAAGAATATCTACGCAGCCTAGTATTATGTAGCAGTTTTTATATTATTGGTATTGGTAAGAGAAGAAACAATGCTACAAGATTATTGAATTAGTTTATAATTGCATTAACCTAATTACAGTTACAATTAGTTAATAAAATTACCAATTCTACAGCAAGCCTTAGACTAATGGGCCAATCAGTGAGCCGAGACGCGTTTATATGAAAGCATGTAATTAGTTGCAAAGTGGACCCCTCCCGAAGCCTTCAGAAGGGGTCACAGGTTAACGAACCGAGCATGCATAATATGTTTGTACATAGTTTCATACTCTTATTCTATTATGTACTCTTGCTCGGATTGATATTTGAATTTAGTACACATTTGTAGCTGAAAACAAGAGTCTCTACAAGAGAGACAGGGTGTTTGGTTGCCTTTCGGGTTATCTGAATTTTTAATTATACGATGTCCTCAAATTTGGCCCGTCTTATTTCTTTGTGGTACTAGAGAAAGACTTTCATTCGGAGTCACATCCGATATACAGCTACTGTGTTAGTTTAGTGCAATCTTTCTTTCTTTCTTTCTTTTCATTCTTTCGTTCTTTCTTTAAAGAAAGAAAGAAAGAAAGTTTCGTCATCATAAATTTGATGGACACATGTCCTACCAACCCAGCCTACCTAACCTTCTGTCTTACGTAAACTCAATTGCCTAGTCCACTAAAGCAGTGCTTAAGATGCATGTATGTTAGTAGTGAAAAGCTAAGATCAAATATCACAACATTGGAGGTTCCTTTGAAATTGGCTTTAGTTGACAGCAGCTGTCAAGTCAACAAGCTTCTACCTAGGGTAGCTGAGACTTTTTATTAGGTCACTTTTTTCTTTCTTTCTTTTTCTTTTATTTCTTTCTTTCTTGAAACTTTCTTTTTCTTTCCACTAAAATATGACAGTAGCTGTATATGTTACCGAATCCAAACTTCTTCAAAAGTCTAAACCTATGTAATTTATCACAAGCTTTAATGTATGTTGTTGTTTTGTCTTCTGTTTAGGTGAATATCGAAAGTGTTCCGAGAGTCGTCAAGCTGCCAGTATTAGAAGTTCCTTCCTTGGATTAGTGGCACTTTGGATTTTACTATTTTGTTGTATCCTTTTCCTAGGCTTTATTTGCTACATGCTGTCAGTATGTTTCAGTAATTGCAGAAAATCCTCCAATTTCGAATCCTACACGGAGAAAAGTCCATTTATTTCTACAAAATGATTATTTCATGAAACTGTTCTTTAGATTTCTAGTCATTTTCTACCAGAAATATTTTGTCTGATAATTTTTCACAAGAATTCAGAATTTGGAATATTACTTATTTGATTGTTCCACATTTATGCTTTTGTTATTTGTTGTATTATTTGTGAAGCTATGCATTGTTCATTGCGTATGCAATACACGAATCCTCATAGCCTGACAAAAGCCTTGAATTTTAACAGAAGAAGTGTAGGATCATTAACGTGGGGCCAAAACGAAGTTCCGCTGCACGAACCTTTCATAGTTACAGATAAAGTACGCTTTCATAATTTCAGGCATTGATTTATTCTTCTTTGAAACAAGATTTGAGTAGTAAAGTTAATTTATTGCATGTGCTGTAAATCATTTCCATATTTCTGTGATATAATTTGGGTTTTCATGTTTGGTGTGATGCTTTGTTTCGTTTTATTAATTTTTAACTGTTTAGGGAAAAATGATCATTTCTAGTAAATTATTCCTTCACGGGAGTACTAGTAAATCTGGGGTTTCTGGCACCACAGCCCTTAACCCCCTATGTTTAACGTGTGAAATTTTTTCTCAAAATCCCTAGATTCATAATATCCAGCCTACCTAAGCAGTAAACCAGGTGCAGCCTGAAAGAATATCTATTTAAAAACCCTTTAACTTAACTGCAGCAAGGGACGTCACGTCACTGCTGTCATAGCTTCACATTGGCCTAGGCAATTAGGTGAAAGCAGTTGCTGCTTCTTTGTTCCTTTTTCATTGTCGAGTTTGCTAAAGTGCAGTAGGGTGCTAGCCTGAATTTTACTATGACCTACGAATAGTTTCCCTACGTGTGCATAAAATATCCAATTTTTGAAAGCTAAATGTTTATTGTCCATATTATTTCTAATCTAAAGCCAGAAGCCACGTATGAATCTTCTTGTTATCGTGGAGCTGATAAGGTGTGATCGATTAATAGAAATGAAATTCATCACGAAGTTCTGAAAAAGTTACGGGGAAATGGGTGGGTGGGTTTCAATAAGATTCATATGTAGCTTTACAATTTCATAATACAGCACACATCACTATCACTATGAACCATGATTTGCTGTTAATTAACTAACTAAATTTGCTATTTTTGACTAAAAAGTCTGGTTCCTTTTCGCATCGGGCTAGTGGTGCCTTCCCCACCACGTCTTCCGGTACAGTGGGCACTCCCCCGACTGACAGGGCTGGACGAGAGGTAAGGTATCCACATGTAGGCATGGGTATCCGACACATGACGGTTCGAGACTTCCGCAGGGCACCGGTGCGTTGTTTGGTGTTCCGTCACCAAATCCATGAAGACACGCTCATAGATCCTTCCTACCGCACGGCCCATGCCACTGCCAAGGTTACATAGGTAGGGGTCCCGGCACGGACAATTGCGGCCTAATACAAATAAAATGAAATTAATAGACACTTTTACGGGGAAGTAAACATGTTGCAGTAAAGCGTGCCTGTTTAACAGAGAAACTTAGACTAGTGAAAAGTAACAAGTGTTAACCATCTGGAAGAACGAGTTCCGTACAATTAACGAAATAGCATTTAGTTTCCACAAGACAAGCACAAAACAATCCATCAGCGTCAGTGCAAATATTAAATTCAGAGATTCCTCTGCAAAGTTCAGGTGCTAGCTTCAACGTAATTGGTACTCATTAATTGCGAAAGCTAGTTAATAAAGTAATTAAACTATTTAAATAATTATTAGAGAATTGCTGATTTTTTCTTTTGTCGTCAACAAAAGTTCTAAATGTTTTAATACTAGTTACCTGTGATACCTGTTACCTTGATTGCCATAATCGGCCCTGCACATAGGGCAATCGGGTTGGTTTGGACTTTCCTGAATCCAGCGTAGGATGCAGGATTCGTGGAATCGGTGGCCGCACGGTCCACGCAGGATTCTGCGTTCATCTAGGTCATCTAGGCACGCGCAACACATAGCATCAGAAACATTCTCAGTCTCGTAGGGCTGGACAGCAGTTGCTGTTGTCGTTGGTGTTGTTGATGTTGCTGTTGATGTTGTTGCTCATAATGTTGTTGCTGCTGCTACTTTTGCCGTTGTTGTTAATGGCATTTCTGGCACTAGCGGTACTGATGTTGATACTGCTTTGAGCGCGAGCAGCAGTACCATTGACTGGGATGTGGATTCCGCTGCTTCTGTCGCCGTTTACAGTAGCAAAAGTGATTACTGCCAGCGGAGTTAGTGGGCAGAATTTGCGGCTGCTGCATATAGATCTCGTTGGCCATGGAGTTGCTTCCTGCTATGGCCGGAGTTCAGTGGCGCACATAGAAAATTTTTTCGCAGGGGCGGACCTCAGAAAAATTAGGGGGGGTCTGGGAGGTTCGTTGAAAAATTGGAAAAAAAGTTGAAAAATTTTTGAAAATAAGGTTTGAACCACAAAAATAAGCATAAATTAGTCGCGCGTATTTTCACTATGTGGCGGGTTATGCAGTCCATTGATTCCACGGACTAGTAGTGGAGATTCACCGGTTGTTGCTGCATTCCTTCTAGCGAAACGCTGAAGGTTGATCCAAAAGGTACAGTTACCTTGAAGGCGAATGTAACAAATGGTGAAGACATGGCGATAGATAGCTTTAGAGGACAAATGCCAAAACTAGGTTTTGCAGCCCCTTATATAGTAGAGACAGCTGGCAAACGATGCTTAATTTAGCACTCAAAAATTCCTATTTTCGTTCCTAATTTCTTATTTTCTAATTTTACGCTGATTGCCACTGTGAGACGGCTATAGAGAGTTTCTATTTTTACTGCCGATGCTGAGTGCTGCTTTTCAAATTTTACGTTTTTCTTTCTTCGCCCATAGCTAGCTTCACATTTTTGGTTTCTTCTAAAGATTCAAAAGCTAAAATTCTTGGAATTGAAAATTAGGTAAAGTTTGTCCTTTATGGCAACTGTTTCTTGCAGCGGTTTGCAGCTGCTGCTTTGTACACAATAAACACTTTGTACACAATAAACTACAACACAACTAAATTACGCAGCTAGCCACCAGAAAGCTGACTTCAAATTGGGAGATAGGCAAGTGATTCCGGACTTGAGCCACTGATCTATTGATTGTGACGTCCAACGACCGGTCTTCCCAACAGTGAATCCACTGACTGGTTTCCTGGGTATGACTGGCGGCCTGGGGGCGGCTGGAGTCCTGGCTGTTCTCCAAGAATTTCCAAGAAGTGTTGACAGACCGGGCATACTGCCGTAACCTGATGTGGTATCTCAATGATAACCGAGACCGTGAGAGTAATAGGCAGGTCAGCGGTTGGTAGAGGCAAAGCCCTGGAAGATTGTTCAAATGGCAGTGATGAGGGTGGCACTCCTGGCAACCGCGAAGGCCACTGATTCATACATGGGATTGTCCCAGTGGCTATGGTACTGCTGGCTGGCTTCACTGAAGCTAATAGAGGCAACCACGCTCTATTGCTATTCTTTTTCATGCTATGCTATGCTATTCTTCAAGCAGCATCGTCCCCTTTGTAGCAGATCTTTTGCTATCTATTCTCAAATATCTTCTCCTTTTCGTGGAAGTATAAAAACTCTTAAAATTTCCCTGAAACATTCGTCAAAGTTTCTATCTTATGGTAATTCCCAGAATTACCTCAAATCTTTACAAATCGTACAGCTCATGGATAGCGGATCGGATTCCGCGGATATCGCGACCCAGCTGGGGGTAGTATGGGGAGGGGAGGCACTATGCCCGTTCTGATGGGAGTTCCCCGGAAGGAGGCGAAAGCTCCGACGATTCGGAATAGGAAGCCATTCAGTCAATTAAAATCTAAATGAGAAAATCATATATTATTGAGTGAAAATGCTCACTTTCATCTTTTACCCCCGCCAGTGAGCGCTAACCTAGCTTTGCCCCTGTCCAGTAGATTACATTTAAATTTCCATTAAATTTACAAGGTGGCTTCATAAATGCTGCTTTCAAAAAGCACCACTGAAACTAATGAGGTTTTTGGTTTTAGGCTTTAGTTTCGATTCATTCTCTTTTAGAATGTGCCTTATGCCATATCGCATCTTTTTACCTTGGCGACTTTGTTGGCATCCTTTTCCTGTTAAAAAGAATTTTTATTCCTGCTGGAGCAGGAATGTATAAAAAGGAAATTAGTATGTTCATTGTAGGGTGAGTCACTTCTCTATTCAGAAACCCTATCTTCAACATAGGGCTAACTTAGGGCCGGGTTTTTTTGTGTGAGATTTATGCAAATTAGGTTTTGCAACCACTATTTAAGGAGTCGCAACAGACTGCCTTCGCGCAGTCTTCGGCTGTCAGCAACCTGGACGGTTGCATGTTTTTGAACACCAGTGTGGCTTGGGAGCTACACAGAGGTGTAATAGGTAGTTACGTAGGTTTGCACCTGGCTTGACTTAGGCTAGGCTCACCATTCGCCAACGAGATGTGGGGCTTAGGCCTACAATCGCCAAATTTTAGCAGCTGAAGTTCAGCGAAGGAGGTTGAAAATAGGAATAACAAAAACAAGAACGCTGTGGGGTACAGATGGGTACTAAACTGGAAAATTAGAATAAGACGTTTTGTTCAAGATGCCAGTGTTAGTATACTACACTTTGAAAGTGGTCACTTTTGTGAGGGGTCTATGCTCAAGCCGTACCTAAATAGAGTTCACTGAAGTGATCGATTAATGAGGGGATTAGCTGATTGTAAGTCATACATATATGGAATATTACGAAGAGCAATAGTAATAATTCGAATTCGAAAACTACATATGTGAACTCGAAAGCAATCAGCAAGTGATGTCGCTTGCAACTTAACTTAACTCTAGCTTAATTCATTTGGTGTTGATTAATAACAGGTCTGCAAAGGAATATTGCCCCTTTTGGGGCCTGCTTGTTTCCGTTTAAATACGAAAAGTCAGTAGAACTTTCATACCTAACAGAAAACCCGCTCTGCCGCCCCCCCCCCCGCCGAATAAAACACACCCCGCCCCCAACTACCAGTGTCGGGAAGGTCCGGGATACCAGTCCAGTTTTTCTATTGAAATATTAATTGCTGTCGCAGAATTGTTTGTAATAAGTTGTCCTTTGAAAGGGTTTGAATCAAATGAGGAGTCTCTTTCCGTCCTAAAAATATGCTTGACTGGAAAAGGGCATCGTCTTAAAATAACTCAGAGCAAAGGTATAGCTACTTAGCTTATGTAATACAAAGTTTGAAATTAAGTATTGCGTTGATTATTATTGCAATAAGTACTGCAAAGCAGAAACTTCGCTAAGCTTAGCATAGTTCCAAAGTTCGTTGATTGAAAGCTAAAAATTAATACGAAACTTGGAAGTTCAGTAACTTAAGCTGGGTCTATGGAACATTAGAAAATCACTAAAATGTACTCGTCTAGCTATAAAAGTTTAACGATTTAATTAATATTGCACCAACGGAGCCATGCACCCGAAGTCCTTTTGTTTCGACTTATTAAAAGAAGAAACCCTAGAGGAATAAATAAAAACAAAATTCTTTACCTTCAACTTCAGACCGATTTCCTGAAGAAATGATGGCGTCGGCCTGACCGAGGGCGCAAGGCAGTGGCAGCTTTACCCTCCTCAACCCCCGCCCCCCTCCTGTGGGAACCCGCTCCCCACTTTTCGAACTCATTGTCTTATTGGAGTTGCAGGGCGAGGCTTGTGACTCAATCCACTCCAACTCCCGCCGGACTCCCCCAGCCGGCCTCTTATTTCACCCGTCCATCCCAGGCACTCTTCGAGGCGAGTGCCGTCCAGGTACCAAACCCGGAGCTGGTGGATAGCGGATCGAATTCCGCGGATATCACGACCCAGCTGGGGGTAGTTTAGTGTAAGAAAAGGGAGGCACGTATGCCCGTTCTGATGAGAGTTCCCTGGAAGGAGGCGAGGGCTCCGACGGTTCGGAAGAGGAAGCCATTCAGTCAATTAAAATCTAAATGAGAAAATCATACATTATTGAGTGAAAATGCTCACTTTCATCTTTTACCCCCGCCAGTGAGCGCTAATTTAACTTTGCCCTTCCCAAGTAGATTACATTTAAATTTCCTTTAAATTTACAAGATGGTTCATAAATGCTGTTTTCAAAAAACACTACTGAAACTAATGAGGTCTTTGGTTTTAGCCTTTAGTTTCGATTCATTCTCTTTTACAATGTGCCAGTTGTTGCAGGTATCCTAGAGTATCGCCTCCGTGGTAGCATCCCGCGTTATCTGACCGCATTAAGGCAGTGTTAACACTGGGGCGCTTGGATTTAATGCGCCGCAGTACATCTCTCAGAATTGCCACCACTGCCCTAGAGTCTTGGACTACGCTACCAAAGACATGTACAAAAGTACGCTTTAAATAGGCAACATCTTCGGATCTTAGAAATGCTCCGGAAATGTGCCAAGGCAATCTTTTTTTCACAAAAAACTGCGACTGTTCTTCTCTCCCACTTAACGGTATCCATTTCATGGCCCAATCCATGACAACAACTTCAGCTCCAAATTTGAAGTTGCTGAAAATGGAAGATCTCGCCGAATTCTGGTGTAGCGTAAACCGAAAAATAAACAAAAATTCGCAAAAAATGGAGGTCTTTCTCAAATTGTCCAAAGTTTAGCACATAAATAGCCTTTACATAGGCCCACAAACTGAGAAAAAACGGCATAAGTTTTTCATGCTTCGTGGCACTTAGAGTCATAACTGTGCTTTGTTAAGGTCGTTCAACGTCAACCGAAAAATGAACAAAAATTCACAAAAAATGGAGGTCTTCCTCAAATTGTCCAAAGCTTGTCAGACAAATAGCTCTTATATAGATCCACAAACGACGAAAAACTGTATGTGTTTTTCCCGCCTCGTGGCTGTTAGAAAGGTATTACTGTAATTTGGCGAAATCTCGCAACTCCAACCGAAAAATAAACAAAAATTCACAGAAAACGGAGGTCCTCACGGAATCAGTCGAAATTAAGTGGATTTATACGTCTTATATATTTGTTCACATTGTTAAAAAATAGTGTGCGTTTCTCCACTACAGCAGATTTTATACACCTTAAATGCTAATTGTCGAGTGTCACTGAGGTAGGATATGATCAGGAATAAGTTGTCATTTCAGGACCAATAAGCAATGTAGAGGCAATAGGCGTTATGTATGCTTAGACTACCTCCATATGCTCATATTAGATGGGCTTCCTTGAACTGCCGACAAATGACTCTGCTCGTACAGGCATTGGAATGAAAGCAGTGATGATTTTGGACTTTCGACTTGTACGACTTACTTCTTGCTCGGAGTGGTCTTTACTCAATTTCTTGCACTAGTACAGTATCAGAAGTTTATGCCTAAGCTAGTGCCTCCGATTCGACGGGCAAGTGGTCTCAGTTCATTAAATTTGTTTATTTTTCATGAAACTAAATTATTTTTAAAGTAATTTTTAAATACTTACTTTCAATTTTAGGGCTTCGCTCATTGGACTAAATCTTGAATCGTCCTCAGAAGCGGAGTACGGTATTCTCTTCCAAGGACCATTTGAAATTTTGAAAACCAATGATGCTATGGTAACCTACTACAAGGCATTGTTTCAAGACTTTCTTTATTATTGTCGATGCCAAACGGTTGTGTAGCATCTTTTAAGTTAAAAATGAAATGAACTTACTGGCGTATCCCAATTTTCGGAACAATGAAAAAGGTGAATTTGCTCGGATCCTGAAAGTATGCGGTTCGCAAGAGCCATGAAAATTGTGCGAACACCAAGTTTATACGGTAAAATTTCAAAATACAGCCGAGACCAAGCTAATCATAGATGCGCTCAGAGTTGGAAGTGGGTCGCGGATTAGAGCGGGTCAACAGTCGCTTCTTTCACACCAGTTCTATGCTAAATTTTGGTAAGATTTTTCTGGAAAATTTTTAACTCGCGTTAAGCTTTTAATTTTTCTTTTACTTCTACTACCATGTATGTATGTTTGGTACTTGCTCATCATAATATTGCTTTTGTGATCAAATTATTTCAATTCCGGCATGCATCCTCTAAATCTAAGTCTTGAGAGATATGAACGACGCTACAAGACCAGTGATGGCATCCACGGGTGAACAGTCTAACTAGTTTAGAGATCTTTTTTACTTCATCCATGAGGTCATCAAAAATTAGTGAAATCGGCTCAGTGTTTCCCCTTAGTTGCTCCTCGTCAAAGTCTGCATTCATTTTTCAGTTACGTTCTACGTAACGTAGGTTCAGCTACGATTCAGTTTACGTGCGTTTTTAATAAACTTTGACAAGAGTGTTGTTTTCCCTGCTTTAGTCGGGCTGAGACAATGAAGGTGAAATGGTGCTTAAAGTAAAGAAAGTCACAAGGAATACAGTCATTTACACTGGTAGTATTCTTAACAGATCATAATCTGATCCACCGATTGTTTTTATTGATTTAGGAAAAAGCTTTCACTCTGGTCTAATATGCGGCAGCAACGTAACTTAGAGTATTAAGGTATTTGTCACTTTGTGTTGAAGCTGGGAATTTCGCGGAATCGGGTGCTAACGGTTTCTTCTTATATTGCAAATTTGTATAAAATTACACATTAATTTTTAGTGAAGAATCTTTATGCTCTGAATTGTTTAGTCTGACTTTCTAGTCAAATTGTACACATACTGCTCCTTTGAGTGTTTATATTCTCTATACTTAGCAGTATTTAGCGATGCTATGTTTTTTACCTTTATTTCTTTCTGAAGTTCTCACTGGTAATTTTTAAATTTCAGAAATGACTACTGAGATAGAAACAGGTGTGTCTAGAGCAAACCGAAGCAAAACCGTGAATATGCTGTATCAGGTATCATTATTTGATTGTGATCTTAAAATATTTTATTTAATGCCCTAAGCCTAAAGTAAATAGCCTGGAACATTCTTGGAGGATGAATCTTCAAGAACTAAAAATGACAAAGTGATTTAGGTTAATGTTAAAAATGAGTTAGAAATTGTAAACATATTGAAAGCGGCGAATAAAAGCACAAAGGCTTTGAAAAGAAAAAGTAGAGGTTCGGGTTAAGGTTAATTTGTTTCATGAAGCTTTGAAGTTGTTTGTTTTGTTATTGTGCTATTGTGTTATTTACTCGTTGGTTACCAACTTTGACTGTTGGTTTTAAATGTTTATTTCAGAAAATCCGACAGTTCGTCGGTACGCGATATGTTTTGGTTACCTCCGATTAGAGATGAACGAGACAGGGAGAATGTTTTCTCTGTCTTCGACACTCCCTGTGCATACTCCGAAGCTCACTATGTCGATTCAGGGTTCATTCCTGCTAAGAATAGATTTGCAAACAACTCAACTCAAACGGATGGTTCAGTTTTGGGACTGATTGGTGGCACTGAATACATTGCAGATCCAGTTCCGATTAGAACACCAAAAAAATGCGCCTACTGCAATCAACCAGGTCACGTGAATAGACGAAACAATGACGGTTTCTAGGCCGCCCGTTAAGGAAATTCAGATGAATAAAACTTTGCTTAATTTGTTTCCTGGGGCTTCCAGTCTTCTCTGCAGATCAAGGAACAACTATAAGAAATCAATGGATTCTATCTAAAAAGAAAGGCAAACACAAGCAAACATAAGCAAACACAAGCAACACAAACACACTTGTTTAGAAGCAAGAGTTAAATAAAATCATTTTTCCTTATAACATCGCATCAAATTTAATGAAACGAAGCATTTCATGGGTTTGTACAGCTTTCAGTAAAGCAAAGTATTGACAAAATCATTCGTCTCTCCTCTACCCTTCAACAGATTTGAACACCCAGGCTTTTGCTTTTTAGCCTGGAGATGTGTAAAAAAACTATGTCATTCATTATCTTAACCGGTCTCGTGCCACAAACTGTGCCTCAAACCAAGCTAAGCACCACCGCGTATGTGGAATCTAGAAATGTTTAAAATCAGAACAAAATTCTCATTTAAGGCCCTTATTTGTTCACGTGAAAAACGTGTCTCAATGATTGTCATATGAAATAAAAGTAATTTTTAATTTAAAACTAGTTTGTTTCAATGTATTCTTCATGTTCTATTTGATAACAACTGCTAATTTGCTGATAGAAGCTACAGGAAAAGCATTACTGTCTCAGTGATAACTTTTTAAGCTGATGCACTGAGACTGGCAGCAGCATTGTCCTGTAAACACCACACACGGATCCACAGCAAACAGATTTACACCTGAAACAAGTTAAAGCGTAAAGGAAAAATGTAGACAATTCATTTGGCTAAAGAAGGCATGTCTGCTCTAGCAAATTTCGAATCAGCCAAATCCAGTGCCAAATCCAGTTCAAAAATTTAAATCACTAAATGTGTAATCCCTTCGAATAATTTGCAAGAACGAAAAATTTAAAACATCACTGTTGATCACCGTTGACGGCAGGACATTTTGAAAAGGCTTGAAGGTTTTCTCCCTAAAAATGTTGTCAGTAACTAACCGTTTCCGTCACCGTGAGTACAGGAGAGATTTCTCTTAGCGTCCGAATGGCCGAAGTTTTGCCGGCACCAGTATTTCCTTCTACGGCTATAATGAACATAATGAATTAAAAGTTATGAGTTATTTTCCGGAAGATCCAAATCTGGAAGAGTGCTGAAGACGGTAGTTTGCTGACTAACAATTTCGGGGCGCAATACTTTTCACAGACTAGCTGGGCAATCCTATCACCCTCGCTAAGAATGAATATATGTTTCCCTTGGTTGACTAGAATTACCCCAATCTCTCCTCGATAATCAGGATCAATGCAGCTTCCGGTGACTGTGATACCGTGACAGATTGCAAGCCCAGATCTGTCGGTTATTCTTCCGTAGCAACCGGGGAGGAAAACCAAAGCAATTCCTATTACAATTAGCTGCCGGTTGCCGGGAAAAGTGATCACGCGCTTGGGGCTGAATACATCAGACCAGCAAAACCGGGAGTGGCTTTAATTGGAGGATGAGCACTATGAGAAAGTTTAATAAGCTGTTAGTGTCAGAAGTCTTATCCGACATCAGAAAATTTTTATAACTAGAAAAATAACATGTGTTAATAGCAGCTTCGAGGAAGGAGGATATTTTCGAGAAAACTGATTTTCAAGTAGAAAAATATCATTCAAATCCAAAATGACCACTAGAAAGCTGAGGCCTGAACGTAAAGAAGAAAGTTTAATGTTGCGGTGGAAGAAGCTACAGCAATCAGAAGTGTGTAAAGAAGGGTTTGAAATAAAACAGGGCATGAGTGAGAGGGATAAAGGTTGTAAATTATCGTGACTGAAACAGTTGAAGCTGAAGAAGAAGTGAGTGAAATTATGGTAGAAAGTTAGGGTTTGATGAAATTTATGAGACAAACTTTGGAAGTTAAAAAGACCATTAATTTAGCAGCTGTCTTCAGTGGACACAAAAGGTAGAGAGTTGGTTGCCAATAATAAATGGAAGTAATTAGTCACTTGAAAAGGGGGATTGAGGCGAAATAAAAGAGGATATAATGGTGTGAGAGGAAAATGAAAAAGGTTAGTTAACGCATGAAGTGGAAAGAGTACCATCAAAATGTTTACTAGCTTGAGGTGTTCTAAACTAAACACGGGAACTGAACCGTGTTGTTGCCCTACCTCGGATAAAAATACCGGTGTTACCATAGAGGACCTGGAACGCAGGAAATTGCGTCGAAGACACGATAGGAAGAAAAACTATGCAATAAAAAGCGTCCGCCGTGGAGGAGCAAGGTCGAAATGAAACTGTAGAATAGTTTGGGCAATAGCTAAGGTGCTCAACGATGAAGTTTTTGGCAGTTAAAAATAGAAATGTTGAAAAGGACTTCCTGGACTTAAAGGAAAGAAACAAACTTTTTAGCAGAACAGGAACAACTGTGTAAAATGGAAGGAGCACATTGACAGAGTAAGAAGCAAATTGGCCGGAGGAGCGAGTGCTGTGGACATGAAAAGGGCAAAGGCGGTTACGACATAGGGGTGGCGGAGACGTGAATAAGGAAGAAACGGAACAGAATAGGTGACACGTTTTGCTAAAAATTGAAAACCTACATATACAACAGGGAAAGATGACGAAACAGCGAAAAAAGTTTAGGAAATTGTATAAATTAAACGAGTTCTGTGGCGGCTTGATGGATTACGGTAAGCTCTAAAGAGTGAAACCGAAGCTGGTAGCTAACAAAGGAAATAAACCATAACCACACCTGACAAGATGGTTACGGTAGATACGAGGAAAAATTGAGCCTTACTGATCGCCATTACTGCTAGGATTTCATATTTTTATTCTACCATGTAGTCTTGGGGGTATAGATGATGTTAACGCTTCCACGCATCTGTTGCATATAATGAAGCCAATTTCTTTCATGATTTGTTAT